>PVJH01030548.1:0-24507 GCA_004026705.1 Nesogale talazaci
TCACCCAGGGGACCACCCATGGGGCCAGTGGGCAGGGTACGGACAGCAGGTCCAGGTCCCTGTGGTGGGTCGGGTCAACTCCCAGGAGCTCAGGTCTGCTGATCCCATCCTTGACTCCAGACCCATGTATGAATATCTCCCAAGTCCGATCCCTGCCCCTCGGTTCGGCATGCAAGGCGTTCCCCGCCAGACTCCAGCCCTTGCTCCTCTAAGCAGTTAGCAACCCACCTGCCCCCACCCGCCCCACTTCCCAGAGCTTGCCCGGATTTACCTCTAGGTTTCCTAGGTTTGGGCTCACCCCATTTCCTCTGCTCGAAACACCCTTTGCTCCCCGAGGCCCAAGATCGCTCCAGCAGACCCCGGCGTCCATCGAGGCTCAGCCCGTGGGCATTCTCTCCACGAAGCTGCCTTGACCCTCTTGGCTACAGCTGGTACCTCGCTCCTCTGAGTGCCCACAGCTCTGAGAGGGCCTTCCATCATCCTGTGCACAGTAAGTATGGGCCACCCCACTTGGTACCCACCCCCTTTGAGAGCACGGCACCCCAGTTTTCTTTGATCAGTGCTTTCCTGCCTTTCATCATGTGGTCCAAACAGAGGTGAGCCAGAATCTAGAGAGGTCAGAGCATCATGCTTCTGCCTACCCGACCCGGCCCCAGGCCCAGAACAGTCAGCCAATCAGAGCCAGAGTTCAATCAAGGCATTTTTCTTGCCAGACAAGAAGATGAGTGCATTTTCAACAGGGGTTAACAGGCAAAGGTCAGAGTCCAGGAAGTACGAGGCTCCCTAAGAATTAAGCTGCAACAGAGGGCAGAGTCAGAGGATAGCAAAAGACAGAGTCCGTTACAACAGAATGTGAAGACCTGGATCCAGCCAGGCCTGAAGCCGGCCAGGAACCAACTAGCCCAGGGCCCCTAGAACCTGCCCCGCCCCTGGACCTGGCCTGCAGTGGGCAGCCCTGAACTGAGCTTCCTGCCGGCCACGCCCAGCTGATGGCTCCAGAAAATCCCATCGCAGGAGCCCAACCTCCCCAGAGACATCTCTGAAAGACAATGTAATTCGAAGGAAACTTCCAGACACACTGGCCACAGTACCTGGATAGGGGCCAGCAGTTGTCCAGTCCTTAGCTTCTGGAAGCTGGCTCTGGGGGTGGGGACAGGGCGCGGCTCAAAGGGAGAGGGCCTGACGCAGAAGCAGGAGAAACAGAGACCGAAGCCGGCCATCGGAGGGGGTTTGCTGCCCGGGGGGTTCGGGAGGGCCCCAGCAGCTGTGGCAGCCAACCCACTAGCCAGCCGGGGGGCATCTTAGGGTAACTGCCTCTCCGGGGCGATAAATCAGCAGGCGTTTGGGTGTGCCGCAGTAACAATGCACGCCCGTATCCCAGCGGCTTAACCGGACAAAAGTATATTTATTTCTCGCTGTCACGACACTCTGGGACAATTGGACAGTTGTCCGCTGGGCAGAGACCCCTGCCCCAGTCTGGTTCCATCTACGGGCAGCAGCATTTTAGAGCACAGCCTCGCCCTAGCAAACTAGAGAGCTGGATACCAGTTCTTAAATGCATTGGCTGGGAAACAACCCAGGCCTCTTCCGATCACGCCCCATTGACTGCAAGGAAGGCGAGGAGAGCCCGGGGAAGGGGGGGGCAGAGGCAGCCCGCAGAGCGTGAGGCTGGGCACTCTCTCAAAAGAAAAGCGAACAAACCCAACATGTTGCCATTCACTTGATTCAACGCTCAGCACTCCTGGAGGGCAGGTGGAGCGGCCCTGTGGGTTTCTGAGGACCGTAACTCTCCACGGAGTAGAAATCCCTCTTTCTCCCATGGAGCGCCTGGTGGTCTCAAACCGCTGATCTCGGGGACCACAGCCCAACACGTAACCACAATGTCCCCAGGTGGCTCCAATCCAAAGTCTCCGGCTGCTAACTGAAAGGCTGGCAGTCTGAGTCCACGCAGAGGCACCTGAAATATTCATAATAATTCACAAGTCAATGAAAGCCTGGAGATGTGTGTTGGAGCCCCCAGCCATGGAAGTTCTAGGGAACACTGTTCTAGCCCCCTCGGGTGTCACCGTGGGTCAGAACAGGGCGACGGGTCCGGTTTGGGTTTGACAGGAAAGTCTTTGCTCCTCTGTAAAGTGAAATAACGTAGGAGTCCTAGCCGCCTACCGAGAAGATAACTCCCAGAATGCCTCTGGCGTGCTCCAGAGGTGGCTGGCACAAGGATTGGCACGTGGACTGCCCAGCCAGTGCAGGTCAACCTGTGGCGACCCTACGGGATGGGGCAGCACCGCCCTGTGGGTTTCCCAGACTGTCACTCTTTTCAGGACTAGGAAGTGCCTTCTATCTTCTGCAGAGCGGCTGGCGATTTTGAACTGTGGGTCTTGAAGTGAGGAGCCCACGCCATCACCTGCTACTCACCAGGCAGGGCTGTCTGCCTGGCAGGTGGGCACAGGCTGTGACCAGCCTGGTTTGTACAGAGAAGGCTGGTCAGCCCAGCCGAGACACGCTGTGACAGAGACACTCGCAGAGATGTCAGCAGAGACCGTGCCAGGCCTGTGAAGTGCCAGGTCCCCATGTCTCGCCTGCACCCTCTTCCAGAGGGACCAGCTGTGAGCCTTCCCCTCCCCTCCCTACCATGTTCCCAATGAAGCCCCAGTGCTGACGGTAGAGAAACAGTCTTGGTGCTCCGTTGACACTGGCACACAGGTGCAGGTGTTGTGTGACAGAGAGGGGCTCTGCCCCCAAATTGTGCTCTGCCCACATCTACAGTAACCGGAAGTCATCAGTGTGGCTGCTGAAAGCCCGGGAAGTCTTCCTGGAGGAGGTCAGGACGCCTGGAGGGTCTGGCAGGAGGAGACTGTGGGTTGGTTGAGTGAGGTGGAAAGTTCTCGGGAACCTGAAGAGCCCATGAAATACCTGGGTTGGGGGGTCATGGGGGGGCACCAACCCCTCACATGCAAGCAGCCCCCTGCAGCTTACAAAGCAAGGTCACAGATTGTTTGGAGACTCAGTGGACTCTCATGGCAGGGAGGGGAAATCCACAGGCTCTTTCTCTGGTGACCCAGGACCACAGTTCCCAGCATGCTTTGCAGTGGGATACCCGACAGGCTCTGGTCAGTGGACTGTGAGCAGAAGTACAGGGTGGACCACAGCATTTTTCTTTCTTTCTTTTTGGATCAAGGTTTTTGAAAAACGGTTCTGTCTTTTCTGGGGTCTCTTTCCCTTTCTGCTACAGGGATGCAGAAGGTGACCAGGGGCGGGAAGAAAGCTGGTCTCTGAATCATGAGTGACATCGAGCCAGGTGGCCTGCAGCCTAGGGACACAGGCTAGGAGCTTGTATGGGAATAAGCAAGGCCCGTAACATCTGGGGGTGTCTCCTTTGAGTAGCAGCTAGCTTTGTTTTATGCCTTTGTGAAGGGGCCTTCGAGCATGGGGGAGAGCACACAAGGTGAGAGGCCCCCCTCTCCCCAGGACTGCCTCTGCCCCCCACAGCCCTTACTTCTACCCACGTGGCAGCTTTTTCACTCTCTTTCCCAAACACACTTTTCCTTACCTTCGGGGATGGGACCCAGGGTGGGGGAGGTTGGGCCTTGTCCAGTTTTCAGCTTCTGGGGGATTTTTCCCAGTGTATGGAAGCCCTGGTCTTCCTGAGAGGGGTGGGGAGCTAGCAGACTCTCTCCCCGGCAGGGAGGCTGGAGAGTGAGGGCGCAAATCAGTGGGGAATTGCTGAAATCCAGCCTCAGCACATGGACAAGCTGTACGGGGCAGAGTAAGCCCAGGATGGACGGGGTGGCTCTGGGGTGGGACCAGAGACCTCGGTGCGATGATTCCTGGTCAGTGACCCTCAAGCACAAACTGTCTGTGGAGGGTCGCATGCTGCTGGGAGCTTCCAGGTGAAGGTGAACTAGGAAGAAAGACCCGACTATCTACTTAGTAACAGTGGTCAGGGAAAACCCTTTAGAGTCGCCCCCTTCACTTCCCACTGGGCTTGGCCTCGCCATGAGCCAACGATCCGCTGATCGTGGTCAACAACCATGAAGCCCAGGAGTCTCGGCCTCCCTCTGCTCCCTACAGGCGGGACCTGCTAAAGACTCCGCTGCTCCCAGAGAGGGCAGGAGAGACCCACTGTACTCCAGCCCACCTTACCTACATCCAGTCCCGGTCATGATCCCCGCAGCATCTGTCTCCCTGAGCTTGGAGGCTGGGGAGAAGGGAGACAGGAGCACTTGCCTAAGGGCCCTTTGCTTCCAGCGGGGGACCCTGTCCTTTCTGGCCAGGGCAGGGCTGGGAAAGGAAGTTCCTTCTCAGGGACAGAGTGGATCAAGAGCATCAGCCGGCATTATGTGCTGGGGAGCTAACCTCCCTCCCATCGCAGGGCTGCCCCTCTCCAACTGCCCTTCTCTCCCAGCTTCCCTGAGGACGTCCTGCAGGCCCATCTTTCTTGTCGCTGTCACGGTGTTCAGATCTGCCGCCAACCACAGCCCGCGGGAAACATGTCCATTTCCACCCAAAACACATGAAATATTTTGGGATGAATTTAACCCAACCATGTGCACAACCTTCACCTCAAAGTCTGCGAGCGCCATGGAAAGGGAATCAGTACAGAGATCCCTTTATGGACTGGCAGCCTCCGAATGGTCCAGAAGGTCCGTTCTCCAAATGCTCTCCAGTCGGCTCACATCCCATCACCACCCCAGCATGCTACAAAGAGAGAGAGAGAGAAAGAGAGAGAGAGAGAAATGGACATGTTGATTTTGACATTTATACAGAAATGCAAAGGACCCAGAAATATCCCAAAGCACTCCCAAAATGAACAAAAATGGAGAACTTACCCTTTCTGGCTTATTTGAAAGCTACAGTCACCAAGACCTTGTGACGCTGTTGGAAGATAAACCTATAGACCAGTGACTCAGAATAGAGGGCCCAGAAGCAGCTGCACCGTCATCTGACTCTTGATAAAGTCACCAAGCCACCCGACAGGCACAGAAGCGTCTTTGCACCAATGGGGTGAGACACCCGAACCCTTCATTCTTCCCTCACACCTACCCCCAAGGGAGCGTCGGACAGGACTCCCTAACCCAATCCAATGCCAACACTGTCCATCTCCTGGAAGACAACTCTGGAAATGCCTCTTTGAAGTTTAGGGGGAGGCCCATGTTTTATAGGAGGGGTGACACCAAGTCATAGCAATTTGAAGAGTGGACACACCAGACACCGTCCAAATAAAAAACTCGCGCTCATCCAACGGCATTAATAAGGAGCCCATAGGACCTCAAACTGGAAGGACGTCTTTGTAAATTGTCTACCTCTCTGACAAAGACATTGAGAATCCCCCCAGCCCCACCCAACCCAATGGTAGAAAAGACAAATATCCTGCTTTTGTTAATGGGCAAAAAACCATGAATCAAACTTCTCAAAGGGAAATAGGTGGATGGTCCAAAAAAAATACACGGAAAAGCGCTCAGCCTCATCAGGCACCAAGAACACGCACACCAACCAGACAGAAGCTCCAGCACGGCACCAGAATGGCTACGAGTGAAAACAGGTGCCACCAAATGCTGGCCAGCAGGCTGTGGCCACTAGTCACCTAATCTGGTGTCAATTTGAGGATTAAGAGTGTTGGGGGCGGGGCGGGGGGAGTCCAGCCTGTCAATCTGGAGATAGCCAATGAGACCTCTGTGTGGGCATGGCCTTCTCCCTGAGAATTCTGGGAAGTCTGGTCCTTCCTTCTTGGAAGCAGGAGACACTCTCTCAATCCCTTGGGCACTCCCTACTGACAAGGCTGACTTCCCTGGGAGGCATGGTGTCCTGAGAGGGACAAGTCACATGGAGGCAACCAGACCTCTGAAGCTGGAGAAGCCACAGAGAGAGCCCTGCCAGGGCTGAGGTGCGGACAACGCCACTGAATCCAAAGACCGTCTACCCACTGGCCTGTGACCATCCTGCATTTCACTTCATTGCATGTGTTTGCGAGACTGAAGAGGACTTATTGATTGGTATCAGACATATGGGCTAATATCAGATTTATGGTCTTGGACTGGATTGGGATGTTTTCTTAATGTACAATTCCCCTTTATGTAAAGCTATTTCTTAGGTACATATGTGTGCTTCTGGATTTGTTTCTCTAGTCTACCCAGACTAGCACACAGGTGAAGTGCTCAGAGCACGGTCAGGGGATAAAGTGGCACAACTCCTTGAAGCAAGGATATAGCAGTTTCTTATAAAAACACAAGCCTATCGATGATCAAGCAATTCCACTTCTAGGTACTTACCCGGGAGAAATGAAAGCCTATGTCCCAAAACCAACTCCTGCGAGAAGGTTCGTGAGCTGTATTCACAGCCACCAGAAACTGAAACAGCCCCAATGACTGTGCCCAGAAGGGCGAACAAGCACTCTGTGGCTCATCGTGTCATGAAAGGCTGCTTCAGTGGAATAAGAGTGAACTGCCCACACCCACAGCAACGTGGACGAATGCCCGAGGGTGAGGGAAAGAGGCGAGCTACAAATATGATGTGATTTGATTTCTGTGAGCGTAACACAGGCAAAGCTAATCGACCATGAAACCAGTCAGACTAGCACTTTCCTGGAGAGATGGGAGGACAGGTTGGGCAGGGCTATGCGGCCACATTGAGGGGTGGTCGTAACGATCTGTAGTATGACAGAGATTTGAGCTATATGGGCCTAGGCCTCTGTCAGAACTCATGGAATGTATTCTTTTTTTTTTATAGGCATCACTGCCCTGGTGGTGGGAGTAGGAGGCCCAGCCTTTGCTCCTGTGAGCGGGAATTGAACCTCCATCCCAGTGGGCCGTAGTCCCGTGCACAACCACTGCACCACCGGGGCTCAGCCCATGGAATGTATTCTTAAGGTCTTTCTGTTCCTTAAATTTATGTAAACTTCCCTGAAAAAGACAGACACATATTGGACTCTAGTTGCAACTTAAAGTGTTCAAGGGGAAATGCACTGGTGTGTGCAACTTACTTTGATTTAAAAGAGAAAGGATGGATAGATGGATGAATGGATAGACAAGATGTGATTAAGCAAATAGAGCAAAACGCTAACCATAAGATCTAGGTGGGAAGTATGTGGTGTTTACTGTTCCTTCCATTTTTCTATGTATCTGAAGTTCTACACAGTAAAATCATTTGGAAGAAAAGATGACAAAACATGGGGGGGCGGGGCGCGGTGAGGAACAGAGGGGAAATATGGGGAGCTGGTATCAGGGGCCTAAGTAAGAAGGAGGAGGTTTCAAGAATGATGATGGCAACAACTGTGCAAATGGGATCTGCATACAATTGAAGTATGTATTGATCATGAGGGGAGTTTTATGAGGCCCCCCCAAAATGATTTATATATATAAAAAAGATGACAAAACAAATGAACAACCTCCCATCTTCAGCAAATGGTCAGCTTGGATCATTTGTTTTCCTTCTTCTAAGTCACAGCGGTTCTCAACTTGTGGGTCGCAGCCCCTTTGGGGAATCACACGGGGTCGCCCAATTCATAATGGTAGCAAAATGGCAGCGATAAAGTAGTTATGACAATAACTTTATGGTTGGGGGGGCACCACAAGTAGGAAAGGGTCACAGAATGAGACCAGTTGAGAACCCCTGCTCTAAGAGAACTTTGATCCATCCATCCTCACCTCCGTGTTCATTTCCTTCTGCCAGCAGAAGTGTGGCAGTCATGTAGTTGATGTGAATTTCATGATTGGAAGTCTAGGAGTGGAGTCTAACCTGTCAATCTGGAGCTAGCCAATGAGACCTCTGTGGGCATGGCTTTCTCTGAGAATCCTGGGAAGTCTCACAATTATTTCCCTCGTGGAGATGAGAGACCAGCTCCCTGGTTGTCGGGAGACGAACTACTGACAAGACAAGATGGCAGCATCTGAAGAACCAGAAGAGCCGGAGAAGAAGCCACACTGCTTTACCCTGATGGAATCAGACCTCTGAAGCCGGAAAAACCACAGAGAAACCCCTGCCAGTGCTGAGATGTTTCTATCACCAATGGATGTTGCTGATGGACCCTGAGCCCTGGAAACAAGGAGCCATGAGGGGACCCTGCACCCACTGACCTGTGACTTTGTGAGTCGGAAGAAGACTTTATAGACTGGTATCGGGCATCTGGGCTAATATCAGATTTATGACCTTGGACTGCACTGAGTTGGGATGCTTTCTCAATGTTCCATTCCTCTTGTTTATCAACCTTACCCATGTTCATACGCGTGTCTATGAATTTGCTTCTCTAGTCTACCCGGACTAACCCAAGAAGTCACTGCTCCTCTGTGTTCACAGTGACAGCCCACTTCCATACACTCTCCCTCCCCGGTCCCAAGCCAAACCCACCTGGACCCCGTGCCTTTGAGGTGATGCCGATGCATGTGGTCGCTCAGGGCCATCCAGAGGGGGCAGCCTCCCAGCAACCCTGTGCCCAGCGGAGCAGGCGGATGCCGGCCGCCGGCCTCACCATTGCTCTCACCTTTGAGCCCGTGCGGCGGCCCCTGTGCCCGTTCAGCTTGTCGAGAGCCTCCCTCTTTCTTTGCTGTCCTCCCCTGCACCCAGCACCCTGTCCTTCTCCGGGACCGGTTTCTCGGGACAGCACACGAAGTCCCAACCTCCTCGCCTCAAAAGATAAAGTGACAAGACGCCCCGCTCTTTAACAATTCAACAATATCACAAGACTATTTTTGCGTTCCGTGAAAATTTTGTTGCTCCATATAGACCAAATTTTTAATCTACAACCCTCCCCTCACCACCCCTCCCCACTCCCGGGTCAAGTGTCCTGCTTAAAATCCGGTCACTTTATCTAAAGAGCACTCTGGCTGGCCTTTGGGCCCACGGCAGATATGTTGGTTCTTTCATCGGCCAAGGGAACGTTCCATGTTCTTCTTCGCCAGCACCACGATTCAAACATGCCGCTTCCTCTGTGGTCTTCCTTATCCCATGTTTGCCTGGCACGGAAGAGGCGGTTAAAGATACCACGGCGTGGGGCAGGTGCACCTCAATCCTCAAAGAAACCTGCTCGCTTTTCCCACCTTAGAGAGAGTTGGGGCTGCAGATTTTCCCACTGTCCTTTGGATTTCTTGGTTGCTGCTTCCGTGAGCATGGATTGGGATCTGAGCAAGATGCAATCCAAGATACAACCTCTTTTTTTTTTTTCCTTTTTGCTACATGTATCATGATGTGGCCTATTGGTCCAGTTCTGAGGACTTTTATCTTTTCTATATTGAGTCGTGTTCCATCCTGAAGGCTGCCACCCTTGATCTTCATCAGCAAGGACTTCAAGTCTTCCTCATGCCAGCAAGCATGATTGTGTCATCTGCGTCTCGAAGGTTGTTTATATGCCTTCTCCCAATCCCAATATCACATTCTTCATATAATCGTGGCTCAGACAATTCAATCACTCATTCAATCACATTACATTAATTTTCATATATTGATTTGCATCCTGAAATTTTGCTGAACTTGTCTCAGGGTTTTTTGATTCTTAAAAAAGTTCTTCAACTTATTTTATTTTATTTTTTGTCTTAGAGTTTTAAGACCATTTTTAGTGGGTTCTTTGGGATTTTCTATTTATAAGATCACGGACTCTGCAAATAGAGATCATTTTACTTCTTCCTTTGAAATTGGACTCTGCATTTTCTTACCTCATTTCCCTACGTAGACCGTCCAGCGTTGAATTGAAATGGCAGTGAACATCCTTGTTTTGTTTCTGATTTTAGTGGGAAAGGTTCAGTAGTTCATCATCAAGTATGATGTTAGCTGTGGGTTTCTGTCCATGCCCTTTATCAGATTGAGGAAGTTCACGTCTATTTCTAGTTTGAGTGTAATTTAACAGGAAGGGTGTTGGATTCTGTTGTGTTTTTTTATTCTGTGTGTATTGAGACGATCATACGACTTTTGCCTTTTGTTCTATCGATTCGATTTATTAACTGACTTTGATGTTTAAGTGTCAAGCCAACATTGCCAGCCTGGGGTAAATCCCAGGAATGTATAATTATTTTTATACATTGCTGGATTTAGTTTGCTAGCATTTAATAGACTATTTTGCATGTATCGTTATCAGCTTTATTGGCCTGCGGTTTTCTTCTCTTGTGAGAACTTTGTTTAGTTTTGATCCCCGGGTCATATTGGCCTCATAGAATCCATTGCAAAGTGTCAAGTTTCCTTTTTCACTGACCTTCCTTCGATCTTTACGACACCAAGAGAAAAAGCCAAGGTCTGGGATTCTCAACTGGAGTGTGCACCAGGTTCAACTGGAAGCTTATCCAAAGCAGATGTCTGGATCTTGGGGGTGTCCAGAGGCTGACTCAGGAAGTTTCTAACAGGGCTAGGTGTGTCAGATTGGGCAGAGTACAGAAACAAATCCAGAGACATGCGTGTGTGTATAAGAAAGAGCTTTATATGTAAGAGCAAATGAATATTGAGCAAACATCCCAGCCCAGTTCAGAGCCAGCCCAGAAGTCTGATAGTAGCTCAAATATCTGATATTAATCTATAAAGCCCTCTTCACCCTCATTTCCACGTCCGTCACCAGCACCACAATTCAAAAGACACGTGCAGTGACATCGAGTTCAGGAAGATCACAGGCCAGTAGGTGGAAAGTCCTGTGGATCCAGTGGTGGAGGAAGCATCTTAGCACTCGCGGGGGTTTCCACATGGCTGTTCCAGCACCGAGGCTCTGATTGCCATCGGCGTACCTCCCTGGGGTTTGTCAGCAGAAATGTCTCACAGTGTGCTGTGCCCCTCCTCCAGCCAGTGAGCTATCAGTGAGCTTAGTGCCCCCAAATGAATTCATCAAGCTGCACCCGACGGACAGGCTAAACTTCACCCCTTCACTCTTAATAGTCTCAAGTTGACAACAGACGATGTAACTACCACACTGGGAAATGGATCTAACAAGCGCCTCCAAGAGGTTCTGAAGTAGATACCCTCTGATTCCAGCTAAAGAGACGTTTCTGACGGGTTTCATTCAGCACGGAACTGTGGAAGGCGAGTGCTAGGAAAGCGTTGTTTTCTTCGCCCGGGGGTCTTTTAGCCTTTAGTGAACTCATCGCATCCATCGTCCATCGTGGGTCTCTGAGGGAGTGCTGTCTCCCAAACACGTCTTTCCACAAAACCTTCTCTCTTTGAAAGATTTCCTCCCAGGACTGATATTCCACAGAGCAACAGAACAACCCCCATGTCCTCTCAGCCTCTCAGCCTCTCCTGGCCCGCCTCTGCTGGTGGAGGTGCCTGTCTGACAGGGTTCTTCTAGAGCCGGGGTTGGGGTAAGCGGAGTTGGGCTCTGGCCTCCATGTCAGAGGTTAAAGAGGTGCCCAAAGCCTCCAAATGGAGCTAATTGTTTGGAGGTGGGGTTGGCCAGCTGTGGGGGAGCATGATGATATCAGAGGACTTCATCATCCCTATGGGTGGGATCACAGGCCAGGGAGGGGTCTAGAGAGGGCTCTGGCCCCCAGAGAATCTTGAGGAAGACCTCAGCGGCAGCTGTTGTCTGTGTTTCTCCCTCGTCATCTGTAGGGACAGATCATCCTCAACCTTGTACTCCCACCCAAGGTCAGCCACGGAGCCTGACACCAGGCCCATTCAACCCCCCTTGGGACACAGGGCTTCCTTACCTTCCACCTCCTGCTTGGACATGGAGTCCCGAGCTAGGCACCAGGAAGGTTCCATCTGTGTATGGTCTTGGATGGCTACATTTCTGCTGCTGGACGTTCCCCAGGGTGTCTGTGGGTCCTTCCTGATGCTGTTGGGCTTTGGATTGGCTCCCAGATCTGAGTGGTTGGGAGCTGGGTGCCAGAGAGTTTCTGGGAAACAAACTCTCTCTCTCTCTCTCTCTCTCTCTCTCTCTCTCTCTCTCTCTCTCTCTCCTTTCCCAAACACCCTTTCTTTCCATGTGCAGCAGAGCTTAACCTCAAAGATATAAGTTCTAAGATTCAAAGGAGTTGGCGTGTTGGCTGGTGATCGGGGTTGTTTGTGACTTGTGCAATCAACTCAGTCTGATTGAGCTCTGGAGCCAGGAGGCCTTGGCCCTGACCTTGGAAAAAAATAGTATGAAAGCCAAGAAGAGTTGCTCATGGACAGCTTCCCGGGCCCACCCTTCAGCGGAGTTCCAGAATCGACTCCCATCTGACCCTGCTCACTCCTGTATCTCATTCATAGGCCTGTGTAGCCTCTCCTGCCTCTCCCTCCCTCAGAGTTTCCACCGCTCGAGTCCAAGAACGAGCAAGCCCTGTCGATGAAGAACTGGCGTCCAGAAGGCGGTTCCCTTTAAATCGCTCGGGGGACAACAGCATCGCCCGGGCTCCACGCGGACCCGCTTGGAAGAGGAAATGCTGTCCCTCTGGAGGGCCACATCTCATGACAGCTGAGCCTCCAGCTGAGGCCGGGAGACTCCCTGCTGGGCAATAACAAGCGGGGGGCCCCCACATCCCCTTGTCAGCACCTCATAACTTTATGTCGCGTTGCTTCATAACTTCAAAAGGACCGCGAGGCCTTCTGGGAATGAAACTTTACCCAAAACCTCGTCGTGTGGAACAAATAAACTTTAGAAAGCAGAGAGGCGTCCGCTTGCTTGGACGAGCAGGCTTTCGGATTATTGCAAGACTGGTTCTCTGGGGAGCGGGGAGGGGGCCCTAGCTCTGGGACGCCCCGCCGGAAGGAATCTGTCATTGTGCGGAGGGACAGCTGAGACCCAGGACTGGTGGGTGGCAGGGATTTACCCATCATGACACAGTGGCAAAGCTGGAGGGAGAACTAGGTCCCTCTTCCTCCCCACCGGCGGCCCAGCTCCTGGGGCCTCACCCCCTCCCTCCTAGGGAGGCAGGAAAAAGTCCGACAGCCGTCTGATGGACCGTGATTCAGCCCCGTCTGCCCTCCGCCCGGCCTCTGTGCTGAAGCCATTTGTTCTGGCCCGGCTGGGGAAGTCTCTCGGCTGTCGGGGTGGGGAGCAACTGGAGAAGAGGGAGGAGACCCCCCCTGGACACCACCCAGACTCGAGGAGTGAAGCTCAAGGCTGCATGCTGGGATTCATGCTCAAGTCCAGATGTCCAGGCCATGCCCCAGGCCAATGACATCAGAAACTCTGGGGGTGACATCCAGACAGTCTTTTTCAAAGCTGGCCAGAGGAGGGGAGGGAGTGTGGGGGAGGGGGTGTTTACAGCTGTGCTCCGTTTATGTAGACAGAACTGTCCCGTCTCGGGTGACTCACCTAGCTTCTTGGGGCCTCTGACTCTTTGTCTGGAAAGTGGACATCTCTCACCCCTGCCCCGAGGAGGTCTGATAAGACACCGGAGAGAAATGCTTGGGTGACTTTGGCACGGGGCCTGGTCCGTGGATACCCCCCAGGACCCATCAGCTCGTGCACTTCTCCCTTCCCGTCCTGCTTTTCATCAGCTTCTCAAGGCACGGCACGAAAACCCCCTCGCGCTAGAGGCGCGAGGCGCACCTTGTTCACACGCTAACATTCAAAGGGGGCGGGTCTTGTCCCTGATGACGCCGTCTGCGTGGGGTCTGCAGCAAGAGGGCACCGTGCAGGACTGCATTGGCTATGTTTTGCTTGTTTTGCTTGGGAGGGGGGGGCGCTATACTGGCTTCTAGCTCATGTCCCTCGCCCAACGCACCTGTGAGAGGGGAATTGGTGTGCCCTTCTTGGTGTCCAGGCAGCAAACTTTGTCCCCGAGTTCCAGCGTCTCCTCCAGGATCCCGTCGGAAGTGTCCGAGGGAAGCCTTGAAGCCTAAGGTCCAGCCCTGGAGTCGGCGACCCTAAGTATCCGACCCTGCAGCTTCCCATGGAAACGGAGCAGCCCAGCCGAGTCACCTACCAGGATTTGGGTCCAGGATGGGAAACAGCCCTGCCTGTCCCCTCCCTGGCTCTGACCACAGGCCAATTCCCAGCAGCGGCAGGGGAGAAGTGCACCGGGGGCTGCCACTAAGGTCGCAGGAGCAGGGCTGGTCTGCGGTCACTTCCCGAGCTGACCCCTCTCCGGGCCGTGCCCAGGTGCGTGTGTACCACATGCACTAAGGCTCACAGGAGGTGGCCGTCGTCCCCAGAGCAGATTTATCTTCCCTGCCACCCCAAGGCACAGCTGGCCCCTGGATTCTGCTCTGTTGACCCTGAAACTGCCTGCCCCCGGGACCTTCACCCTCACTCACCCCTCTCCTGGGGTGGGGGGGGGCTTCCCATGTGGACGCACATGTGCAAAGCGTGCTCACGGTCCACAGGCGTGTGGGCAGGGCCTCCTCCGTGGCTTGCTGTCCGTCCCTTCCACGCAGCTGCCCAGGGAGTCAGGTGCCAGCGCGCCCCCCCCCCCCGCATCCCCAATGAAGATGACACACCTGAGAGGCTCTGAGGGCCTGAGCTGGAATCTGACCCTGGGTCTGGGTGACAGCTACACTCACTCTCCAACCCATGCAGTTACGGGGTCAGCAGATAGTCACAGGTGCTGAGTGCGCTGGGTGTGGGCTGAAGGACAGTGAGAGGGAGAGGGGTCTCGGCCCCCAGGGGAGAGGGGGTTCGATCAGAAACTCACACATATGAGGGCCCCCGTGGACACTAAGGGTGGAGACAGCCTCAGAGACTGAGGGGGGCGGGGGTGTCACAGCAGGACTCACATGAGTCCAAGCGGCAGGAAGTGTGGAAGTAAGACCTGGAGAGGGAGCTAGCCGGACACTGCCCTGCTGGGAGGGTGTGTGTGTGTGTATCTGGGAAGGGTGTGTGTGTGTGTGTGTGTGTGTGTGTGTATGTGTGTCCTTTCTTTGGAAAGAAAGCCAGAGGAGGCCCTGGGGCTTGGGGTCAAGCAGAGTCAAGGTGACTGCTGACTCCCTGATGGATAAAGTGACCAGACATCCACTTTTGGCGGGATAGTCCCGATTTCTAACAATTTTTTGTGGCGTTTTTAAAAAGCCCCAATTTTTGGAAAGACTGTACGACAAGCTAGGGAATAGATCCCCTCTACCCTCCCCTCCCTGGTCAATGGTGTCGCATTTTACCAATGTTAAAATCTGGTTACCAATGGACCATCCCCGGCTCTGAGACCCGCACCTTCCAACGGAGCGATCTGGGGTCCACCCGTGTCCTCATCTGACAAAGGAAAGGAGGACAGAGGCATCTGAGGCCACGAGCTGAGGGCTGAGAAGTGCGCTCACCCCTGGAGACAGCTAGATGGCTGGTTACAGGACAATAGCCAGGGGCCCCAGGAGCCCTGCACAGCCCCGCATAAGCCAAAGGTCGAAGGTCGGGGCGACCGAGCTCGGCAGGAAGGAGCTCTCTGACCAAACTGCCGGAGCCCCAAGCTCTTGAAAGGGGTTCCCCAGCCAGGACGCACAGTGCCGTTTTCCTGTTTAAACGGTGCTGGCTGGGCCTGTGGATTTTGCCAGCTTTGCACGACACCTGGGTTTGTGAAGTGCCATCTGAAGATCAGCTTTCCAATCAAAAGTTGATCATTAGAGGCATGGCTGTCACGGGGACAGAGGGAAAGAAAGGGAACTAGTGGGTGGAATGCCGGGCGTTTTTAGGGCGGTGTGATAGTCGGCAGTCCCTGACGCAGAGTGAGCCCTGTGGTACCATGTGTCCCTTTGGGGTTGGCAGTTCCAACACGGGACCCTGGGACGCCACCTGCTAAGAAGGGGGGAGACCTTGGGCAGCGGTGGGCAGAGGGGGTAAGCAATCACTCACTGTGCTTCCCACACCATTCTACTCTAAACGCCTCCTTTAAGGGGGTGATGACCCTGAAGCTTAAAGGTCAGGTGGCAGCCTTCCTCCCCGCAGCGTCCTGCACCTAAAATCCAAACCTGACCACTGCCATCTCGGCAATGCCCTCCTGGCGTGGCCCTGGGGCCGAGGACAAGGCAGATCTTGATGACAGCCTCATCTTTCTCTCGGGGAGTGACTGCCAGACTTGAACCACTGACCTGGCACTTAGTAGACTAAAACTTAAATCACTGCACCACCAGGCCTCTTTGGTCTGCCCCAGAGAAGTGCCTTAGCTATGCTGCCAGCAAGGAGACAGCCAGGACAGAGGGAGTGGAGCACAGGAAGAGGTACAACCAAGGGACCGGCCAGCAGCTCCTACCCTGGGCCCAGAGCAAGCCAGCCCCAGCCCTGCGCACAGTCTAGACCCTCAGGGACTCCCCCAGTGGCGGGACAGCAAGGACACCTATTACACCTCTGACCACCCAGCAGTGAGGCCCGAAGTCTGTTCTGTGGCCCCTCCAGGTGTCAGTCAGCTAGTGTCAGCGTCAGTCATAGCCCCCCACTTGTCACAAGAGCTAGGTCGCACACACACACACACACACACTGCGGGGCCCAATCACCTGGGAGCTCAGATCTGACAGAGCCAACCCAGGCCAGGATTGATACCGCCCCACTCTCAGCTACTCGGCCACTGCCAGTGGTTTGACCTTGGAGAAGGACCCTGGCCCCCGGGCGAAGGTCGGGGCCCTCTACAGGACACAGGAAGCAGTGGTGAGCACCAAGAGGTTGCTGGGTCGGTGTGACTTGTCAATGAGACTCCAGTGAGCCCTGGCCCTCATGATGTCCTTGACTCGACTCTGAAGCAGGGGTCCAAGAGGGAGAGACAGGAAAGGAGGGAGAGGAACAGAGATGGGAACCCTGGGAATGTGCCTGCACTCCCAGGCTGGGGGCCCGGCCGGCAGTGGAGGGGCGGGGGCTGAGGCTCACAGAAATATCTCACACACACACACACACACACACACACACACACACGTTTGCCCACAGCCAATTCTGACAAGTCTCAGAGGCGGACTACATGCCATTAGATGGTGTTTCTGGAAGCAAACTCCCTGGCTTGCCTCCCAACCATCCCATTAGCCAGCCCCTGTGCTGGCACAGATGATCATGGGGCGGGGGGATTGGGGGGGCTGTGAAAACAGAGGGCCCCACTTAGGTCAGGTCTTGGGCCCAGCACGTCCCAGGACCACCTCTAAGCAGTGTCCAGGGAGAGGTGCTATCATCCTCCGTCCTCCTGAAGAGGCTCTGTGTGAGGCTGGGCGAAGTGTCCCCCTCTAGCATCCGAGGGCTAAGTCCTCTTCCAAAGAGGAAAGCACTGGAAGCTTCCCCGCTTATCCATTAGGCAGGAGAGGCCCAGCGCTTCAGCCAAGAATACTTTCAGCCTCCCCCTCTGCCCGCCCCCCAAAATATTTACTTTTTAATTGATTTTAAAATTCAAAGGAAATTTGGATTTGATCATAATAAATAGAATAGAAATGGCTTCGGCTAGTATTATACTCATCGATATACAAACACAGTCACAAAATACATTTACGAAAAGGTTTTTATCGACAAAGGGACCCACCAAAGTAAAAGGCATAGGATGGACATGCCCCCTTCCCCCCATCTGCCCACACCTGGAGCCCTCTCTTCCTGCTCCCCACCTCACCCCTTCCTCTTGGTCCCTGGGGTGTCCTAGCAAGGCCAAGCCAGCCCAAGCCCTGCTGAGCGAGTCAGACCCCTTGGTGAGGCCCAGGCCACCCTGACGTAGCCTCTGTGACGCTTCATCCCACACGCTGTCCATGCCCTTCCCCCAGAGCCCCTCACCATCCGAACCCTGGCAGAGCTCAGCTTCCTGTTTTTCTCCAAGTGGACAAGGTCAGGCTGCTGCTGGAAAGGGCACACAGGGAACCAGTGTCGGGCCAAAAGATCCCAGCCATCCTGACGGACTGAGGGAGGAGGGGCGGAGGACAGGGCTCAGTGGGCTCCTTGGTCCCCTCAGCCATGGCCCAAAGGGGCCAGCTTCACCCACTGACTCCTGCAGACTGGCTCTGAGAAGTCTGGCTTCTTCCCCGAACTGGACTTCAACCTGCCCATCTGTGTAGCCGAGAGGGGGCCTCTCCAGGGCCTGCTGCACGCTGAGAGGACCCAAGTCTAACAGGGCTGGGATTTCTGGGACTCCGTTGATGTGTAGGATAACAGAAGCACTTGAAAACACAAAGCAGTGATGTTTGCACAGCATGCTGGAGGTAAATAAAATCCCTCAATTGTGCCTGTAAAACAAGGGTGAGCTGACAAACGTTTTGTTCTATTTTTAAAACAACAACAACTTTCGTATGGTCTGTGGGGTGAAGATCGATGGAACAGATCATCGTGCGTCTGACCTTCAGGGACTCGAACACCCGTTCTGTCACTCCCTGTAATCCCCTTGGTGAACTCTGACCCCGCCCCCTTCTCCCTGCCTCCCTCCAACCCTCCTGATTCTTTTCCAGCACTGCTCCACGTTGTCCTGGGGGAAAGGCTGCACCCTGGATCCCAGGTGGCTGGTACTTCTGAGGCAGCCACATATAATTAAGAGTGTGGCTATTCCCCTTAGAGATCTAGGTTTTCAGGGTATTTTTTTTATCACATCTGGAGTCACAGGGGTGAGTTCAGCTCCAGACCCTCAGGGTGACCGAGGGCCACAGTCTCGAAGGTTTCCCCGGTCTCAATCCAATTCTTCCTCTTGTTTGATCAGGGCCTTTCAAGGTGATCCTTCTCAGGGCAGTTGGTTGTGATAGCCGGGCACCATCTCGTTCTTCTGGTCTCTGAGTTGTGGAGGTTCCTGTTCACATGTTCCTTTAGTTGAATGGGTTCACGTGTCTTTGAAGTTCGCCACTTTTCTGTCCCCCTCCCCTTCCCCCCGCCCTCTCTCCGTTGCTGGACAGAAGAAACCAATGCTTGCCCCTTAGGTGACCACCCACGAGCTCTTAAATTGTTACTCACCTAAGTAAGATGAGCACTGCGCTATCCCAGTTGACCTTGATGATCCCCCAACTCAGCAATCCACTCTCCTACGGTGCCAGATGATCCACAAAGCTTTCCACGTTTCCTTTCTTTCAAACCAAGTCACCAGAACCCAATCCAGACATCACACCGCCACATTGTCCAAGCAATCACTACAGTGTAATCTTTCTACAGGCTTTGATCGCAACGGACAAGGAAAGGAAAGGTGACAAGAGCAAGAAGTAAGCAGCAAAGACGTCATCTGTCACCAGCTCAAGGCAAGGCTTGTGCGACGCCATGACAGCTGTCAGAGTCATTGGTGGTACGTTAGAGGTTTGAAAGGCAGCTGTCTTCTGCCCCTAAATGAAAAGGAACGGGGACGACAATGAACACAGCGTCACCCCAGGATACTGTCCTGTGACTGCTGCAGTCTCATTTTCGAATTTCAAGAAAGCAAACAGCGGCGTTGTCCCAAACAGCGAGATATGCAGGTGCAGAAAAAAAGAAGATGGTTTTAACCTCCACACTCAGTCCAAAGCCCATCCATCTTCCGCATCCAACGAAGAGCAGGCTCAGCCCAGCTTCATAAACAGGAGAGGCAAACTCCAGGCAGCACTGACGTCCAGCAGCACTGCCTCTACAGCTGGACTTGGGTCGCTGGGCCCTAGCCTCGCCCTCTCACGGGTCATCACCGTCATCTGGAGGCCCCGCTATCTGCCCACCCTCTACGCCACGCTCTCCCTGTGCTGTCAAAGCTGGGTCCCCAACAACCTCTGGTGGTGAGGCTCTCCCATTAGTTTTCCAGCAAGCCAAAGGAAGGGCTTTTCCAAGTTGTAACTACTTTTGACAGAAAGGTCTTCTTCTTTCAGCGGAAGACAATGGACTTGGCCTTAACGTTCCTGTCCTTAAGGTCCAGGTTGCTGCCACACAGCAAGATGGGTGTGTTTCCACCTACTCCAACCAGAGCCCTAGGCGCGTTTGCTCACATTCTTGTAAGTAGCCCTTGCCGCGTGTCACACATCATCCTGGCACACCAGGTGTGGTCACACTTAGCCATCTCTCCATTCTCCCAGTTGTCGTGACTGGCCGTATCCCAAACGTTGGATTGAATAGGTCCTTTGTTAGTATGGAACACAGTGAACGGTTCCCAATGCCTGATGTAGCTTCCTCCTTCTCACATTCACCAGTCAGATGACATTCCCCAATGTCGTGTCTCCAGGAATACCGTCACCCACCAGTGTGAGTCTGAGCGGGACTTGGGGTTCTCCTTGGGCAGCCGTTGTGATCGATCTTCCAGAAGCATCTCTGGCTGTATCTGACTGAGGGATGGAAAGATGACGGAAGCCAATGATAACGAGTAGCTAAAAGGCGTGTCAGGTGGAGGTTGGGGGGAGCGGGGGCTGTCAACAATGGGTATAAGAAAGAAGAAAATGTTCTAAAATTATGGGGAGGAGGGGGAAAGGAGGTGGCGTTGACTGGCCTAGAGATAAGGGAACAACTAGTGATTCAAAATCAGTAACAAGGTGGGTGTGAGGGATCTGATAGAGATTGACCAAGAGTAATGTAATTGAGAGAAAATACTGAAACCCAAATAGAGGCTGAGCATGATAGTGGGACAGGAGGAAAGTAAAGGAAATAGAGGAAAGAACTGGGGGGTAAAGTGCATTTATAGAGGTCTAAATACAGGCATGTACATAGGTAAATATATTTATATATGACAATGGGGAAATAGATCAACGTGCATATAATGATAGGGTATTAGGTCAGCAGATAGGCACTGGATATCAGCTCAAATACTTCCTCAGTGCATGAGCATTTTGTTCTATTAAACTGGCATTCCATGAAGCTCACTTTCCTGACATGATCACTGAAGACAAATGTGTGCATAAGCAAAGGTGGTGAAAAAAACTGATGGTGCCTGGATATCAAAAGATATAGCATTTGGGGTCTTAAAGGCTTGAAACTAAACAAACGGCAATCCAGCTCAGAAGCAACAAAGCCCATATGGAAGAAGCACACCAGGTGTTAAACAGATCCAGTATCAGGCATCAAAGAACTAAAAATTATATCATTATAAATAAGGGGGAGTACAGATTGGGGTAAAAAAGTCCATCAATAGGTGAAGTGACATCCCCTTACAGAGAGGTTGCAGGGAGGAGATGAGCCAGTCAAAGTACAGTGTAGCAACAATTAAGTAACTTTCCTCTAGTTCTCAAATGCTTCCTCCCACCCACTATCATGATACCAATTCTATCAGATAAATCCAGCTAGACCAGGGAATGTATACTGGAGTTGGAAACATGGGAAATTCAGGACAGATGATCCCTTCAGAACCAGTGGTGGAAGTGGTGATACCAGAAGGGTCGAGGGATGGTGGCGTAGAAAGGGGGAACCAATTTCAAGGATCTACATATAACCTCCTCTCTGGGGCATGGACAACAGGGAAGTGAGTGAAGGGACTTATTGACAGTGTATGATATGAAAAAGTAATAACAATTTGTAAATTATTAAGGGTTCATGGGGGAGGGGAGGGGAGGGGAAATATGGGGAGCTGGTGCTGGGGGCCTAAGTGTAGGGAGGATGCTTTGAGAGTGATAATGGCGACAAGTGTACAAAAGTGGTCTGCATACAATTGATGTATATATTGATCATGATGGGAGTTGTATGAGCCCCCAATAAAATAATTTATAAAAAAAATGGAGAGAGAAGGAGGAGCTTATACCAAGGCCTCAAGTAGAAAATATTTGAAAATGAGAATGGCAACATGTGTACCAATGTGTTTGATGCAAATGATGTATTGAATGCTATAATAGCTATAAAAGTCTCCAATAAAATCATTGAAAAATAGTGTTCTAACATTGACTGTGGTTATAATTCCACAACTCTTCTTAAGGTGATTGAGCTATTGAATTGTGGGATATGTGAATTATATGCCAATAAGACAATCTTTAAAAAAATCCCAAACCCTAACAAAACTAAAAAATTAAAATCAAATAAATAAGTATCTCATTGGTTGACACCCTGCCCTGTGCTAGCCTCTTCATCTGTACAAAGAGTCCTATGAGGGTGCACTTAATGACGTGATATCCTTATTTTGCAAATGCAGAAAGTGAGGCGCAGTGAGAAGCTAACTACCTGGCCTTCTGGTGACAGAGGTAGAAAATGACAACTGTCAGGCCTGGGCTCCACTCCCAGCAGTTTCCTTCCTGTACAGTTGGACGTGAGCCTGGTTTTCCTCTGGATGGGGGTTGAGGGATCCTGACCAAAGTGCATGTGGAGTTGCTGCACGGGAAAGTTAAAGTGCTTCCCGGGGTCCTGCACCCCTCAGAGGATGCAATCGACATCACTGCCTTGCTCATGCAGAGAGGGTTGACTTGGTGTGCGTTCTGCTGAGTGTGTGCTCAGAAACAAAAGCAAGACGCTTTCCTCCCAGAGCCAACATTCACCAGGGATTTGTGTCAAGAGCCAGCCGCAGCCCTCATACCCAAAGACTCGATACTACCATCCCTCAACAGGACCCATCGAGTACCTGCTATGTGCCAGGCACATGCCCTCCTCTGATTCTCTTGTGGACACTTTCCCTTTCTTGGGGAGGAGCCAGACGCTCTGAGTTCAAATCCCAGGTCTGCTGCTTTTAAGCTTGTGGCTTTCAGACACCTCACAATCCATCTTGGCGTCAGTCTCGTCCTCTGCAAAAGGTGAGGGATGACCCCATAGCGCCATTGGGAGGATGAGTGCGTTAATAAATTAATTCGTGACAAGTGCCATCATCAGCATCCTCTCACCCCTCTTCCTTCTCAGCCCCCTTGCCTCACTTGTTCTCCACTCCTTTCTCTTACTCACTTCGCCTCCTGTCCCCTCCAGGGCCTTTCTTGGGATGGAGGGTTAACATCGAAGGTCATGGACATATATGGATCCACCTGGAGAAGGCACCTACTTGAGGAGCCAGGGCTTTGTGGCTGCAGAAGTCTCAGGACAAACTTCCCACCTCCTTTCCCATTGGGCTCTCTTTAGGTCCCAGAAGCAAAGGCCATGAGGTCCTAACGCTTGCTCTCAGCCACAAGACTCTGATCCCATGGCCAAAGGTCCCCAAGGGAGGACAAGAGGTGACTGGGCCACACAAACCTGCTTTTTTCAACCTGGCTTCCTAGAGCATGGGCAAGACTTGGTGGAGAGGAAGACTCTCATGCCATTGGAAGTAAGCCTGGGAAACGTGGCTGCAAGCTCAAGGTCTGGTGTTCTTCCTTGGGATGTAGAACAGACGTTGGGCAGCTGGCACACTCAGCACCCAGAAAGTGCTGTGTGAAAGTTCTGCCCTGTCACATGGGATCTCTGTGAGTAGTCCAGCCCACTTGGCAGCAAACCAGCCACAGCAAAACATGGGTAGAAATCCAATACATATTTGTCAAGGGGATAAACTGCCCCCTGTGGAATAGAGAGCGGGGGAGACAGGAGCAGCAGGGAGATGAGGACAGGGAAGATGGCCGAGAGCCACATCTGTCATGCTGTGGATGAACCAAGATGGCGGCTTCATGGGGTGCTCCCAGCAGCTGACTCTGAAGGAGCACCTCCTGTGTGGCCCCAGCTCTGTGCACCAGGCCCGACACAGGGTGAGGTGTCATTTCTCAGATCGCTGTCACTGTTAGGTGCCCCTGAGACAGTTCTCTTTTTTTTGTTTTGTTTTTTGTTGGGTTTTTTTTGTTTTGTTTTTTGGGCATCACTGCTCTCCAGTGGTGGGAGTAGGAGGCCCAGCTCCATTGCTGGAATTGAACCTCCGTCCCAGTGGGTCGCAGTCCCGGGCACAACCACTACGCCACTGGGGCTCAGCCCCTGAGACAGTTCTATCGCAAAACTATGTCAGAAAAAAACACTGCCTGGCCCAAATCATCTTCTCAATCACTGCCATGTCTGAACCCTTTGCTGAACCACAGTGTCCATCGTCATCGTCATGTCAAGAGCCTTCCTCGTTTCTGCTGTCCCTTTACTTTCCCAGCTCTCTCCTGACAACGTACTCAGAATGCACAAGACAAAGCCTCAGCATCCTTGCCTCTAAGGAGCCCTCTAGCTGCTCTCCCAAGTCAGCTTTGCCAGTGCGTTGGCAGTCCGTGAGTGGTAGTTATGTAATCTGTCGTCAATTTGAGACATTTTAGTGAAGGGGTGGAGTTTAGCCTGTCGATCAGGTCCCAGCTTAATGACTTCATTCGGAGGCACTAGAGAGATAAATAGCTCCCCGAAGGTGGGACAGATACACTGTCTGTTTGCTAGAGCCCTGGAGCTGAAGGTGTCATGTGGAGACCCCTGCCGGTTCTGAGATGTTTCCACTGCCACTGGTTCCACAAGACTTTCCACCCACTGGCCTGTGATCTTCCTGTATTCAGTGTCATTGCATGTCTGAAGAGGAATTTTTAGATTGGTAGGGGACATATGGACTAATATTGGACTTATGTACTTGATCTGGACTGGGCTGGGCTGTTTTTAATTACTCTGTGATATAAAACGCTGTTATATACATATGAGTCTACTTGAGTTTGTTTCTCGTTGACCTGCACTAACGCACCATGGTACTTTCAATATTCTTCATCAGCACCATAGTTCCAACGCAATACTGTTTCCACTTCAGTGTTCAACTTTCACATGCATCCGGGGCCATTGACAATACCCAGCCTTGGGCCAGGTGCACCTTGGTCTTCAAAGTCATCTTCTTGTTTGCCTACACGTTGAAGAGGTCTCGTGCAGCAGATGGACGCAGTGCGGGCGTCGTTTGATCTGGCTGCTGCCTCCATGAGCTTTGATAG
>PVJH01030549.1:0-24634 GCA_004026705.1 Nesogale talazaci
GCTCAGGAGCAAATTCTTGGATGGTGATTTGTGTGAAGGTTTATTGGTGAATGCTTTCAGACACATGACTTAAAAGGGAACCAGGACAGAGGAAGAAGCTTACCTGTGATACAGTATCAGCCTTCACCAATTCCACAAGAAGCTTCATAGTTGGCAATCTTTTTAGAGACCTCCTACATTGAGGCTAGAGACCAAATCTGTACACCTTCACATTGTCCAGTGATTAGATGAGAATTATCGCCTGGGAGAAGACATGACCTCCTTTTGAGTGAAGAGGCACATTCTTCAGCTGAGTGTAATTTCTAGAATTTTTTGCAGTAATGTCCCTGCAGTCAGTTTTCCTGGGCAGCTGTGAAATGAGTGCCTTCTGCTTATGTGGAATTGTCCTGAAGGGAAGACCTGGGAGGACAACCACATCATCCACTACATCATATGAAGTGTTTGTCTTCTTGAAAAGTCACCAGTTCAAATATTGTTTTTGTTTTGCTATTTTTCACTTTTATTTCTCCCTGATTGAGATAGGAAAAAGCAAAGGGACAGTTCAACAGTGCAAGTGTAACTTCATTTTTAGAAGGAACATAAGACTGGTATAGTCCATTAACCAGATAACTAATTTCCAAGAAATGGAATAAATGGAATAAATACTGCAATAATTGCAGTATTTTATTTTAACCCTTTGGTACCTAACATGAAGCCAACATTTTTGTTTTGTTTTGTTTTTTAGGCATCACTGCCCTGGTGGTGGGAGTAGGAGGCCCAGTCCTTGCTCCTGTGAGCGGGAATTGAACCTCCATCCCAGTGGGCCACAGTGCCGCGCACAACCACTACGCCACCAGGGCTCAGCCCGCCAACATTAAGTTTATTGTATGAAATTTGGAGAAAGTTCAAAGAAAATAATTCCAGGGGAAAGAAACTGTGGAGAATGTATTCCGCTTTAGTTAACAAAGCACGGGAAAATGATAGTAAAAACATCTTAGTAGTTTTTCTAAATTATAGTTAGAAGCAGTTTCAAGTTTTACAGTATTTGGAATGAAAGAGGAAAATAACAAACAGATAAAGAACTTTTAAATTGTTATATGATTTTCATATTTTTGCCAAATAGGATGCCAACCAGCAAAGTATTCCCACCTCTGTCCTTTTTTTAATTTTCATTGTCACTCTTGGGCTTATGTGTTGTTGTTTTACATTCTCTTTCTAGGCAAAAGTAGAGAAAGTTATAGAAAAATTTTGGTGCATATTTTTGTTTCTACAAAAAGTCAGGGATTTAATGTAGTAAGTAAAATATACATCAAAATAAGTCATCAAGATAAGCAGCTAGATGAAAACAAAAGTTTGAAACTTTAAATCTGCTCTCTCAAGTTTCTTCTCTGCAGAATGCAGAAAATAAAGCGGAGGAGGCATCGTGTTGTAAAAATCCATTTCTCAATGCTGAAAAGCTAAAAAATGCTAGTTTACTAACCAAGACTTTAAAAGTGGGAGGGATCACGTTTTTGTTATTAATTGAATTGGATATGGCAAGTTACATTGTGAAGGTAAGTGGTTGCTGACTCATGCCTGGGGAGCAAGCACTGACAGCAAAGGCTGTTGGTTTCTCTATGTCACAGTACTGGTTGGGGAAATGATTTGGAAGACTCTCAAAGAATCTTAAAAATTTTTCTGAAAGTAGGCTTATTTGGTTGGACTTTGTTCTTTTTTCTGTGTGTGTTTTTTTCTTGTGGGCATCACTGCCTCCTGGTGGGAGTCAGAGGCCCAGCCTTGCTTCTGCAGAGCTGCTGCTGGATTTGAACCGCCAACCCTGTGGGCCGCAGACCCTCACACAACCACTACGCCACTGGGACTCAGTCTGGAATCTGTTCTATATGCTCAATATTTTCTAACTTGGTGTTAAGTGTGGGGGTAACCAGCCCCCCACAACTAATCATGGGTTCAGTACACACAATCATATGGTTAAGATACCTAAAGATTATAGTAAAGGCATAGAGAAATAGGAGAGACGGGAGAGAAAGAGTAACATAAAGAAGTCAGACACATTTCATGGTAGCATGCTCACCTCAGCTCCTCTTGGTGGGATATGTGGAGATGGGAGATGAGAGGGAAGGAGAGAGCTTTCAAGGTTTTATTTCTCACCAAAGTTTATATATCTCTGGGGACATGCAAGCCCTCTGATTACAGATAAACACCTACATCATAGGAAGGTGGTTGTAACATAGGCAATGGAAGCAATAGGACGGGGAGGACCTTGAGCGGTACATGCAATAGTAAAAGAAGGGAATAGGGGTACATATGTGTAAGATGGGCAGTCCATAAACTCAATATAGCAGCCTAACCTTGGTCACCCTTGAGTGGGATTGACCTCCTTGGGCTCTCCTTCAGGGACTCAATCTGCTATCCATCTCAGCAGGGAGTGGGCCCTGCTTAGGGTGGGACAGACTACACAGTCTGTTCTAGACGGCAGGGAACCCTTAGGGAGACTAACCTCACTTTACTTTTGTGGCTCTCCTAGGGTACAGTCACTTACCATGTGTAGCAAGCCGCTAGGTTTGCCATATATTTAGGGGAGACAACTTGGGAGAAATCTTTCTGTATCCCACAAACAAGGACTATATCAATGTGAAATCTTACAACTATAAAATTCAAAAGATACTTCAGGATACACAATGAAAAATAAGTCTTCCTCCCTGCTCTCTGTCCAGCCTTCTCATTCCTTTCTTAGAAACAAATACTATTTCCAGTTTCTAGTGTTGTCATAGTTACCTCTAAAATACATACATGTAGGTTTTAATTTTTATTTAGTTATTTTTTTGGCATCACTGCCCTCTGGTGGTCGTCGGAGCTACCCAGTGCTGCTCCTGAAAGCCACAGCTGGATTTGAACCGCCAAGCCTGTGGGCTATAGTCCCACATTCAACCACTTATGCCACTGGGGCTCAGCCCCATACATGTAGGTATTTAAATCCATACTTTGTATTTCCTGGTTAAACACCACCCTCCTTATTAAAATCAATATAATAAACTGTACTTTGGAATATTAACTTAGTCTTAGGACTTTATTGGTTGTGTTAGATCTCTCCCTCTCCGGCCTCGGACCTTGGCTTTGTGTGAGAAAGAATTCCTGCCAAAGCCTGGTTTGTGATCAAGTGTGTTGTATGAAAGTTAGAAGCAGTTTCAAGTTTTACAGTGAATGGAACACAAGTCAGACAAAGTCTGAGGCAGGTTGGAGACTGAGGCCTGGCCTCTCTAGGACTGTAGCAGCCACTGGTAGATAGGGTCCACCAGAGCAAAATCTCTGGCTTTTCAGGGCCCCTGTTGGGAGGAGTGGTTGATGATACTGGTCAACCCCATTGGCTGAATTAAATTCACCTGGCCTAGATGGGCCAATCCAGGTGTAACACCAATCTAGGTATATCACCCCATCATGGCCAGAAGTTCAAACCTAACAGTTGTTTTGAGATCAGTACAGTGACACTATGAACAATTTGTACACAATTCTTTATACACATACCAAATCTTAAAATGGTGTGTAAATATAATTCTTTGTTAAATTCCAGTGACTTTCTAGCTTTAAATTGGAAGCAGTTTTTTTGAAGAGGTTATCATGTACCATTATCTTCACATGTTGATAAGCAATTTCATCTTCAATCCCACTAATTTACAATTTAATGCCACACGCACACTACACACTCAAATGTTCAACTCTTCACAGCACCTCAGTTATCAGGAAAACAATTATCATGACCAAAGGTGTTACAGAATGCACACAGTTCTGACAAGAAAGCCATAATGACAGAATGGTTTCCAGACACAAGCCTATTTAAAAAAATAACCACAACATGAAAAATTTAAATATTAAAAAAAATTTTTAATTAAAAATTTTAAAAATTTAAATGTTCAAGTTATACAAATGAATGGTAATGCTTCCAGATTGCCATTAGTATGCTTTGTATTAGGGATACAAAAACTTCCACCAACACCCCCCCCTTGGAATGTCATGTCGGCACCCAAGACCATCAGATCTTTCCTTCACTCAACATCCCACTATCTTCTGGTTGAAATCCAAAAATAAACAACCAGTAAATGATTTCACACTTAAAGCATTTGCACTTAAAAAACGAGGGTGGGATAAAGTGAGATTTCCCCCTTCTTAAAACTGTTTTTAGAGCTAATAATAATAAAAAAAACTTGCACTTACAAATAGTTGATAAAAACAATCCTCTGGGCTGAGCACCAGGGGCTTAAGTGGCTGAGTGCGGGACTGTGGCCCGCGGGCTTGGCGGTTCAAATCCAGCGGCACCTTTCAGGAGCAGCACTGGGTAGCGCCCACGACCAACAGAGGCAGTGATGCCAAAAATAAAATATTCCTCTGACTTGTTGGAAGATAACAGGGTCCGCTAGTAAAACATGGCAGGTAAACACTAATCAGCCACAGAACTCCAGGTTTTTCTTTTTTTTGGGGGGGGGGGGCATCACTGCTTCTGGTGATAGTGGGCACTACCCAGCCACCACTGGATTTGAACTGCCAAGCTCGCGGGCTGCAGTTCCGCACTCAACCACTTACGCCACCAGGGCTCAGCCCAAACTCCAGGTTTTTCTTTTGTTTGATTCTCCCTTTTCGGCAGGTTGCTTTAGTTGCTTGAGCCGTTTTTCCTTTTCCTTTTTTCCATCTAAAGATTTATATTTTCCTGCTGCCTTTTTTGGCTTGGTCTCTACAGTGGCAAGTTTCACTGACAACCTCCTCCATCTCCTTTTGGGCTTCTTCTTCACCTCACCGTCTGAGGAGCTGACCTTGCTTTGGGCATCTTGGGTGTAGGCCAGAGCTTGCAGGGGATCGGAGAGGCTTAGAGCTTTTTCAAAGCTGGTTGGCTGCTGTTGTTCTGTCCACCATCCCTGTCTCTAAATGATTCATTACAGCTTGTCTTTTTTTTTTTTTTTTGGAGGAAGCACTAAAGAACTAGGGAAAAGTTGCATATTTCATTGTTGCTACACTATACCTTGACTGGCTCATCTCCTCCCTACAACTCCTCTGTAAGGGACTGTCATCGCTTTACCTATTGATGGACTTTGGGTCCCCAATCTGTACTCCCTCTCAATTATAATGATAGAATTTTTAGTTCTTTGATGCCTGATACTTGATCCCTTTGACACCTTGTTGTTGCACAGGCTGGTATGCTTTGTTGCTTCTGAGCTAGAAGGCCACTTGTTTACTTTCAAGCCTTTAAGACCCCAGATGCTGTATCTTTTGATAGCTGGGCACCATCAGCTTACTTTACCACATTTGCTTATGCACACATTTGTCATCAGCGATCATATCAGGAAGGTGGGCGTGCAATGATATGATTTTTAGTTCTTGAAACCTGATAACTGGTCTATTTGACACCTTGTGGTCACCTAAGTTGGTATACTTCTTCCATGTGGGCTTTAGTGCTTCTGAACTAGATGGCTGCTTGTTTACTTTCAAGCCCTTAAGACCCCAGATGCTACATCTTTTGATAGCTAGACACCATCAGCTTTCTTCACCACTTTTGCTTATGCACACATTTGTCTTCAGTGATGGTGTCGGGAAGGTGAGCATCATAGAATGCCAATTTAATGGAACAAAGTGTTCTTGCATTGAGGAAGTACTTGAGTGGAGGAAGAACCAACTTCTTTCTGAGTTAATTTTCTCCATCGTTCTTTTATTTTTCCACTCATTTATCTCAGCTCTGATTTTTTTTGCTATCAGTAGGATTTTATTATTTTTTTGGTGGGCATCACTGCCTCTGGTGGTCGTGGATGCTACCCAGTTGCTGCTCTGCCGCTGGATTTGAACCGCCAAGCCCGCGGCTGCAGTCCCACACTCAACCACTTACGCCACCGGGGCTCAGCCCTCTATCAGTAGGATTATTCTGTTGATTCTGCTTCAACTGCTGAAGGTTTTGTCTCTCTTCCTTCTTCAAATGCACATCTGTCGCTATCAAACATTCTCTGATAACTGCCTTTCTTATATCCCATTGATTTTGGTATGTTGTATTCTCATTCTCATGGGTTTCTAGAAACTTTCTGGTTTTGCCTTTTGCTTGGTCCAATAACTACTCCTTTTGGAGAAGTAGGTTATTCATCCTCCACATATTTCCCCCCGCCCACCTTTTTTTTAACTTTCTTTTATTAACTTCCAGCTGTATGGTGTAGTGGTCAGTGAAGGAAGTCTGAGTGACCTCTATATGTTTGAATTTGCTCAACCTTGATGTGTCCCAGCATGTGGTCTATTTTTGAATATGTGCCATGTTAGCTTGAAAAAGAAAAAACACGTGATTTTTTCCCCTTGCAATTGTGTGGAGAGTTCTCAATTTGTCTATCAAGTTGCATAGGCTAATTGTAGAGCTTAGTTCTGTTGCCTCCTTGTTCAGCTTCTTTCCTGCACATCTGCCCTTCTTGGAGAGTGTTGTATTGATGTCTCCCACTATGATTGCTGATCTTGTGACTTCTCTGTTCTTCTTTTGAAGGATTTCATTGATTAATTTTGCAGGTCTCCCATTGGACAGGTATATGTTTATTATGCTCACAGGCTCTTGGTCTACTGATCCCTTAAGCATTTTATAATGCCCATATTTATCTATTATGACATGTACCTTGAAATCAATTTTGTCTGAGATCAGAATTGCAACTCCTGCTTTTATTAGATTGCCATTAGCCTGGATAACCTTTAGCCAACCTTTCATCCTCAACCTGTTTTTGTCTGTGAGCTTGAGGTGTGTTCCTTGCAGACAGCAGATTGCTGGATTTTGTTTTGTAACCCAGTCTGCTAGTCTTTGCCTTTCCATGAGGGAATTCAGACATTTGATGTTCAAGGTTATTCATCTTTGGATTCTTTGCTGTCATCTCATACCATTTGTGATAGACTTTTTCCTCCCTCCCTCTTTAGTAGTGTGTTATATATGTGTGATGGAATTCATTCTTGCCTTCTTTGCATCATTGGGTCAAAGACATCTTGGGCATTGCTTTCAGTGTTCTGATTTTTGGTTAGAGTTACACTATGCAGTAGTCTCATGTTTGTTTCCTGTAGATGTTGATCTTGTGATCAAAGTGAGTTGGAAAGTAATTTTTTTTGGGGGGGGCATCACTGCTCTCCGGTGGTGGGAGTAGGAGGCCCAGCTCCACTGCTGGAATTGAACCTCCGTCCCAGTGGGCCGCAGTCCCGTGCACAACTACTACGCCACCAAGGCTCAGCCCGGAAAGTAATTTTTGTAGTTCTTTTTTAATGTATTGTCTAAATTTTCCCTGATCTGAGAAATCCCTGACTTCTTCATCTATTTTGAAGGAGAATTTGTCAGGTTATAGGATTCTTCAGCTAGCAACTTTTGGAAGATACTATACCATTCTCTCCTTATATTTGTGGTACGTGCTGACAAACAAGCATATTCCTATCTGATTACCTTTATATGTAACTGTCTTTTATAATTTTCTCCTTTTCCTCAAAGTTGGATAATTTGACTACTACATATCTTGGTATGTTCTTCTTGGGGTTCAGTCTAATTGGTGTCCTCTCTGCTACCTGAATAATTGTCTTATTCTCCTTCGTTAATTTGAGAAAGTTTTCTCCAGGAATCCCCTCGCTATCTTTTTTTTTTTTTAACATTTTATTGGGGACTCTTAGAGCACTTATAACATTCCATACATCAATTGTATCAAGCATATTTATGCATATGTTTCCATAATAATTTTGTAAACATTTGCTTTCTATTTGAGCTCTTCTTTTTCTTGGGCATCACTGCCCTCAGGTGGTGGGAGTAGGAGGCCCAGCCTTTGCTCCGTGGAGCTGGAATTGAACCTCCGTCCCAGTGGGCCGCAGTCCTGCGCACGACCACTACGCCACCGGGGCTCAGCCTATTTGAGCTCTTCTTATCAGCACCTCTTTTTTTTACCACCCTCCACCCTCTCACCCTCATGACCTAATGATAAATTATGAATTATTATTGTCTTCATATCTGACACTCACTGCTGTCTCCCTTCACCCACATTTCTGTTGACCTTTGCTTTCTTGGCAGTTGATTTTTTCAGTATATCTCACTCAGGCAACTCAATTAGTCTAGTATTGTTTCTCTTTATAGCATCACTCACTGTTCACAGGTTTTCTTCAGTTTCTTTTCTTATCTTGTTTGTCTTTCATGTTTGTTGGAAGTCTCCTTGGTTATCTTCAAGGTCACAGATATGATTCTCTTCCTCTTCTAATCTGGCAGTTAGGGCTGTTATTGTTTGCTCCACTCTGCTGCATTTCCCCTTAGCTCTCATATTTCCCTTCAGTTGGTGGATTCTATACTCTATTTTTTCATCCCTTTTCTGTGGGATCTCTCATATTCTGCTTGATTCTAAGCTGCACACTGAAGATTTCTTTCTGTTGAGATTCAAAACCTTCCCCTTCTATGCAGTCTTCTAACTTATACCTAATGAATGAATATCAGATCAGATGATGATTATAAAGTTTACATGGAGTTTTTTCCAGAGCATATCTCTTTTGGTTCTTCTACTTTGATTTTTATGGAGAGATAGTTTTTAACATATTCATTTGATTTTAGAGACATCTTTCAGAAAAATGTATTACATGACTGAAAATATGTCAGGGAACAAAAAATATAAGGGCCCTTCCTCTGTGAAGCAACTCCCACAAAGGCAACCAGCATTCTAAATATGAGGATAAGTAAAAAAACATTGCTATTATGGTTCTAGTTTATACATGCAAACACATGTTTAAACATGTCTCTGTGATCAGTGGCTGCCTGCAGACAATTTCTAACAGTAATGTACTTGTCTTACTCTTGCTAGGGTACCTTCAAGGTAAAGGTTCAATCTAAAGAGTGTTTCTGAGGTGATCTGCTGGATCAGTTAAAGCCAAGGCAGAGAGGTCAACCTAGAAGGTTATGGGGACAGGCTTGTGCGATTCCAAAAGAATAACCTTTATAAATTTTCTTGGAGAACACAGGATGATCACTGGGGATTATTTGGATGAAATTTTAGAAAATTAAGAACTATCTTGGTGAGAAAAGATCAGGGAAATTGTGCTCATGGTTTCCATCCTGACAGTGTACCTGAGCATTCCTTGAGGGTAGCTTGGGCTTTCCTGTGAGAATTTTGGTAGGAAGTCCTAATCTTCTCCCTTCAAATTTCTTTTGGCTCCCCAAACTCAAAGAACATTTCAAAGGAACACAATTTTAGTACCTCAAGAATGCCAAAACTCCTGTTGTCACCTGCTATAAATCAAACCTTTCAAAGAAGGGTAAAAGGAAACACCACCTTCAGAAGTTTATAGACGTAGATGGAGAAACAATAGCTTCTCACATCAGTGTTTTTGTTTAATACAGGTTTTTATGATTTTCATTGTTGTTGTTAAGTATCCTTGAGTCAGCTCCAACCCATAGCAAACGTATGCACAATAGAATGAAACACTGCACTCTCCTGAGCTATGACTGAGCCCATTGAGGTAGCCATTGTGTCAGTCTATCTTGTTAAGGGCTTTCCTTCATTCTTGATGCCCATTCTCTTTACTAAACATGAAGTTTTTCTCCAGGGACTGGTCTCTGTGATTTGGTAGCAATGTGTTTTGTCTTACCCACATACCCATGAACTTCACCACATATAATCAAATGGAGCGGTTCAATATCATGAATCAGAACAAGGAACAAGCAACTATGGAAGACACCGCCAACTGTTTATAGCCAAGTTCTAGGTGAAATTAAGCAAAATTAAAACAAGTCTACCAGAGCCATATGTATAACAGTTTGCAAGAGAGCCAAAAGATGGCCTTGAGAATATTACACCTGAGTTCTGAGAATTTTGAACCACAGTAATTGTGGTTCCATTTATTCATATCATAAAAGGCATTCCTGTTTTTAATGAGTAATCTAAGTAGTATGAAAATCTTGAGGCAGATACTTTCAATACTATATCCAATTTTGAATGAGGAAACTATAGCACAGAGAAGTTATTTAACACACATAATCATATAATTCATAAATGGCAGAGATGAGATTTGAATACAGAGAAGACTTTAAAGGCTGTTTTTTTTTTTTTTTGGCATCACTGTCCTCTGGTGGTCGTTGGAGCTACCCAGCACTGCTCCTGAGAGGCGCTGCTGGATTTGAACCGCTAAGCCCGCGGGCCGCAGTCCCGCACTCAACCATTTACACCACCACTGGGGCTCAGCAAAGGCTGTAGTTTTATCTATACTATCATCTAAAAATTCCACTTTGAAAATCTCATTTTGAGAAGGGTTTTTTCCCCAAATGTCTTTGAAACTAAATGGGGATTAGCATTCAGGGAATTTCATTTGTCATTTTTTGCAAAATAAGATTGAAACTAAAATCAGTAGTCTCTGCCAGAGAAAAGTATTAGGAGGCTAAGATTACTGATCGAACTGATTGACGTATAACCCCCATCTCCCACCCTCACTCCCTGGGGAGGACGAACAACAGAGACGTGGGTCAAAGGAGATACCAGATGGTGTGGGATATGAAAGAAATAATAATTTATAATTTATCAAGGATTCTTGAGGATGGGAAGATGGGGGACAGAGGGAGGAAAAGAGGAGATGCTACCAAGGACTAAAGTAGAAAAAAAATGCTTTGAAAATGATGAAGAGGCTGAGCTCCGGTGGCATAGTGGTTATGCACGGGATTGCGGCCCACTGGGATGGAGGTTCAATTCCAGCAGTGGGCTCCACAGGAGCAAAGGTTGGGCCTCCTACTCCCACCACCTGAGGGCAGTGATGCCCAAAAAACAAAACAAAACAAAACAAAAAGAAAATTATGATGGCAACATATGCACAAATGTGATTGATACAATTGATGAATGGAGTGTGAGAGCCCTTAACAAAAATGACTTTTTTAAAAGGAAAAGACTATGACTGCTAAGATTAAATTGCCATATTCAGAACCTTATAAATGTAGAATGAAATAGCTAGATGTTCTCATATGCTTAGTTAACCATTCATACAATAGCTAGACTCACTAGCTCTTTGATTTGAAATACCTACCGTCAATCCTAAGGATCCCTGGTGGCATAGTTGATTATGAGTTGGACTGCTAGCTGCAAGGTCAGCAGTTTGAACCCGTCTATCACTCTGCAAGAGAAAGACGAGGCTTTCTACTTGTGTAAATATTTACAACCTTGGAAACTCCTGAGCAGTTTTACTCTGTCTTGTAGGGCTGATATGAGTTGGAATAAATTTGATAACAGTACAAACAAGACAAAAGAAAACAGGGGTGAGCCCCGGTGGCGTAGTGGTTGAGTGTGGGACTGCGGCCCACTGGGTTGGCGGTTCAAATTCAGCAGCAGCTCTCCAGGAGCAAGGCTGGGTCTCCCACTCCCATCAGAGGGCAGTGATGCCCCCCAAAACAAATCAAAATCCCACAGAATGCAGAAATTATCCAACAACACAATCAATATCATATGTAAGTAAAATTTTGCTGAAGATAATCCAAAAACAAGTGTAGCAATAATTTGATAGTGAGCTGCCAGCAATTTGAACCAGATTCAGAAGAGGACATGGAATGATGGATATCATTGTTGATGTCAGGGGGATCCTAGCTGAAAGGATGGACTATCAGAAAGATGTTTACCTATCATTTATTGACTATGCGAAAGTATTAGGCTAATATGGATCATTATAGAAATTATATTCCATGCTGTAATTAATTTTGTTGTTTCTCTTTCCCCCCTCCCTTTCCCCAGCTAGAATATAAATTTCAAGAGGACAGGGAATTTGATTTCAGTACCTAGAGTAGTTCTTGACCTATAGTAGGCAATTGATAAACCTTTGTTTATCAAAAAGAGGATGTGCTTAAAAAAGGCCTTGATAGATATTTTCAAATTAATCTCCAGGAAGCTTGCACAAGTTAACAACAATCACACCTGAAAGCATGGGTACCCGACTCCTGTAAAGCTAAAGTTTATATTTCCTGTCTGAAGATCTTTTGATGACAGCATCCATGCGGCGTCCTTGTTCTTCTGGCACGCTGCTTACCATACTCCACTAACCATATGCTTGTGCATGAAAGTACTTAGCCAATGCTTTTTCCTTTCCTGCTCAGTGTTCTATGTATAGAGTGACCTTCTGCTACAGTCAGTGCTGTCTTTTCCTCATGTTATTTTTTCTATTTTCATGAATTATTCAGCTTAGGTAGGGCATATTGATTGTAAGTAATAATAGCATTCAGGTTATTTAAGTCAAATGGATACTAAAACATGGTTTTTATAATTCCCCCAGAAGAGTATTCTTTTTAAAATCTCCATATTTCAAAGATATGACAATTTATCACAAGACTGAAGAGGAAGAACTAAAGGAGAGACTCTGGAAGGGTCTAATAACGTTGAAAACCGAGACGTCAGAATTTTCTCTTGTTTGTCTCTGCAGACCAGCTCTTCCCACGCCTCTGGCTATCTGTGGCTCCTGATTTCACATGTTGCAGTATCAATTAGCTTACTATTTTGATTGGTCTGATTTGGCTTGGATTAAGTGTCCAGAGCAGTATAATAAAATGTGGTTGCTAAACATCCATTTTTATAGAAGCCCTGTGAGCTCTGAGAGAAAGGAGAGGAGTTTTTTAGAGATGAGCAGAACCCCTCCCCCACAAGGTTTATGCTACATAAACTTGCCGAAATTCTTCCCCTGGCTGAATTTGTTAGTTTTCCTGAATTTCTCTATCCCAAAGAGCTAGGTAAGATCTCCTACTTCCACAATCAGGGAAATTGTGTAATTCTCTGATTTTTTTCTTCTCTGTTTTGACGGAGAATTTCTTTTCCTCTCCAAACTATCATATCTTACTGCCATTGAGTTGATTTGGACACATCGCTTCACTGAAGAACAGGATCTAACTAACTGCCCCTGTGAGCTTTAGAGACTGTGACTCTTCACAGGAGTAGAAAGCCTTGTCTTTCTCCTGAGCAGCAACTGGTAGCTTCCAACTGCTGACCTTGGGGCTAACAGCCCAATCATAGTCGTTGTGCCGCCATGGCTCCTATACCATCACATAGTATAATAGCTTATCTTCTAACCATTTTATATATGGCGGTTCTGATTTCCAACTTGGTGAGTATTTTGAGGAAGATGAACAGCTCTCAAATTTCACTTCTATACATTTAGATACTTGATAAGTTGATTAAAAACTTGATGAAGATTTTAGAATCTACAAAAAGTTAAGAGGACTCATTCTGTCAGGTAAAATGATAATATCACCAGGTTTCTCCAATTATACTGCTCACAAAACTACTTACTAATAACCAATATAACCGTGAAAGGCCTAGGCGATGGAATGTAGTTGATATAGGCAATATAACTATGAAATGCATTTGATGAGTGCATTTCAGATTCATCAACAGCTTTTCATCTCTGTTAGCTTTGTTAAGCGCCATCATCTTCTTTGTTGAGTCCACTGTCACATTTCTCAGGGACTATTGTGTTAAGGAGGGGAGAGATAGTGTCTCCTGCCTCCAAAAAAGAATTAGCAGATTTCCCAGGTTTCTCAAGAGAAGGCCATGCCCACCCATGACTGCTCATGGAAACCCATGAGCAATGATTCTCGATCTGAAAGCAAGACAGAATCCTCGACAACTTCATTCTTTGCTCTGTTTATCAGAATGTTACCTGTTGGTCCAGTGGTGAGGTTTTCACTCTTCTTTACATTGAATTGCCATCCATACCGAAGGCTGAAATCCTTCATCTTCATCAACAAGTGCTTCAATTCCTTCTCACTTTCAGCAAGCAAGGTTGTGTTATCTGCATACTGCAGGTTGTTCATAAGCCTTCCTCCAAGTCTGGTGTCTCATTCTTCTTCATATAATCCAGTTTCCCTGATGAGCTACTCACCATACAGACTGAATAAATATAATGAGAGGGTACAACCCTGTCACACACCTTTGCAGAATTTAAGCCATGCAGTATTTCTTTGTTCTGTTTGCACAACTTCCTCTTGATCCATGCACAGTTCCACAGAAGCTCAATGTCAATGAAGTACCTGAGATTCCTAACCTTCTCAAGAATATCCATCATGGTGACTGTCTTGGCATAGTCAATAAAAAGTAAGTGAGCATCTTTATGGTATTACCTGCCAGACATCAGAAAGGATATCGCTTGTTCCAGGTACTTTTCTGAATCTAGCCCAAAGCTCTGGTAGCTCCCTGTCAAATACTGCTGCCTTTGTTGTTCGATGATCGTCAGCAAAATTTTGCTTGCTTGGGATACTAATGATATTGTTCTAGAACTCAAGTATTCTGTTGGGTCATCTTTCTTTGGAATAGGAACAAATATTCTTCTTTCCCAGTCAGCTGGACAATTAGCTGTCTACCAAATTTCCTGACACAGATCTGTGAATGCTGTTTCAGAGTCTCTTCTCATATCCACTTTATATTTTCCTTCTTTCCTGTCTTTTAGATGTCCATCTTCTTTTTTCATAAATGATGTTCTTGATATCCTCCCATAGCTCATCAGGTCCTCTTTTATTAGTATTTAATGCAAATCTGATCTTTAGATGTTCTGGCAATTCAGGTAAGATAAACACAAGGTTTTATTTTGGCTCCCATGGACTTGTTTTCATTTTCTTCAGCATCAACCTAAACTTTCATATAAGCAATTGATGGTCTGTTCCACAGTCGACCGTTGGCTCATTTTTAGCTGCTGATATTGAGTTTCTCCATTGTCTCTACCTGTAGATGGAGTCAATTTGATTTCTGTATCTTCTATCTGTAGAAAATTTTTTGTGTTGTTTAAAAACAGGTATTTTCTATGAACAAATAATTGGCTTTGCAAAATTGTATGAGGTGATATCCAGCTTCATTTCTATCATCAAGACCATATTTTCTGGCTAAGCCCCCTGGTGGCGTAAGTGGTTGAGTGCGGGACTGCGGCCCGTGGGCTTGGCAGTTCAAATCCAGCAGAGGCTTTCAGGAGCAGTGCTGGGTAGCACCCACAACCACTAGGGGGCAGTGATGCCACGCCCCCCAAGATCATATTTTCCAATGACTGTTCCTTCCTCTTTGTTTCCAACTTTTGCATTCCAATCACCATTAATTATCCATGCATCTCAAATATATTTGATCAACTTCAGATTGAAGATGTTGAAGGAGTTCTTTAATTTCTTCATCACCAGCTTTTGTGGTTGGTGCATTTGACCAATAATTGTGTTGATTGCATTTCCTTGAATGTGGATAGGTATCATTCTAACACAGGCAGCATTGTACTTCAAGATAGATGTGAGTATGAAACCAATGTCATTCTGCTTGGTTGTGTCCTTGTAGGTTTAGTAAATCATATAATTTTTTTAAGTCAGAATGGCAAATATCAAACCATTTCAGCTCACTAATTCCTAGGATATTTATCTTTCTGTGTTCCATTTAATTTTTTAAAAAAAATATGGAATGCTTCACGAATTTGTGTGTCATCCTTGCACAGGGGCCATGCTAATCTTCTCTGTATCATTCCAATTTTAGTATATGTGCTGCTGAAGCGAGCACCCATTTAATTTTTAATGACTTTTAATTCCTAAGAGTCATACTTTCTACATTCCAAGTTCCAGTTATTAGATTTTTAAGCTGTTTCTTCTCACCTTGAGCTGTACCCATAAGCAAATGAAGATTCAAAGGCTGAACTCTCATAGGTTGCACTCCATTCATGTTACCATGGTTTACTCCAGGTATTTGGAATGCTTTCTGACTTGAACAGCCCGTCCTCCAGCACTGCCTCTGACAATGTTCTGTTTGCATTCAATAGACCTTCAGTATCTGACAATTTCCGTGCTATATATAAGGTTTTCAGTACTTCTTCCTAAGAAGTGGGCAGCCAATATCTTCTTCATAGCCAGTTCTTCATCGAGAGAAGCTCTGCTGACTACTTTAGGTGATCCTGCTGGCATTTGAAATACCAGTGAGATAGCTTTCAGCATTCCAGCAACACACATGACAAACTGACAGCAAATAGTGGTGCAATAACATGAGCTCCATAAATATATAGGGATAGATCTTTATTTCCCACCCCCCCATTGCATTTCCAGCATTTTCTACAGGGCCTGAAAAAGTATCTGCAAAATTATATATATATGTATGTGTATGTATATATATATATATATATATATATATAGATAAACAATTGAGAATTTAGGATGATCATTTTCTAGGAAGAAGAGTTTGGCTGGATGATGTCTAGAAGCACCAAACTCTGTATTTGTTACTATATCATTAATCATTTGATCTTTCTGTTCTCTAGCTTTCCCACACATAAAGAAAACTTAATTAGAGGCTATTAATTTGTTTATAGAAAATTGACTCATCGAGGTCATTTGGAAGTGACGCTGAGTGGCCACACGCTAACTTCAGCATACATGGCCTTGTGTATTTAAGCAAACGAAAACCTATCACAATCTGTGGAATCATTCCAGCTGAACATGCTCCTCACCCCCAAAGTGGGAAATTTCTTTCTGTAAACTAATGGCAGTTCGTCTGGTGACAGTACATGTCATATGATCAAGATGACCTTTTAGCAAATCTTCATGGCTTATTTTGCATTTCTTTGACGTGAGGTGTGGAAAAAGTTGAAAAATTACCAAGGGTGACTGGAGAAAATATCTTAAAATTGCGATGACAGATTTCTACCTTTGATCTCTACCTGAACTAGAGGATTCCAAAGGCATTCCCGAGCGGCCTGGGATCAAAAGAGCATAGATTTGATTTATGTTAATAATAACTTATATATACATAAAATTTTACAAAGTATTTTCACATTTATAAGCAGTAGAGAAACTCTGACTATTTTAAAGGTATAAGAACTGATCTTGTAAAGTGAAATAACTTCTTCCCAGATTTCATAATTAGAAAAAGGCTAGGGAGGGTGGGGGAGGATAAAGGAGAGAGTTAAGTGCTCTCAAACTCTAGCATTTTGGCTCCTGGCCCAGAACATAATGTAATATGGAACCATTACCCCAAGCCATCTCTCTCCTAAGTTTTAAGTATTAAACTGACATTTCCTGGTGGTGACTCTGAGACTCACAAGAAAAGAAGAGAAATTATTTTATAAGCAGAACCACTGGGAAAAAAATCTAAAATTGTGTAGACACCTACAATATTGGCCTGAATAATCTTGCTTCTTTTCACAACATCTCGAACATCTTTTTGTTGGTTCGTGGCCTATTCTCTTTCAGAATTTTAGATTTTGACTATTTTTTAAATTCTGACTCTGTAGCTCAGAATCCATGTACTTTGTTAGGTGAAGTTCAAAATTATCTTGGTCACCTGGTGCCCTCTGGTGTGACAGTCATAGTATAGCAACAATTAATTTTCTCTAAAAAATGTTGATTATTGAATGCTTTCTGATAGCCAACTCTCTGATTTTGTGTAAAATTTTCAATTCTTTCTTCATCACTACATTTGCAAACTTGTCACTTACATCACCAGTACTAAGTTCTCTGACTAAGGAGCCCTAGAGGGACAATAGTGAAGCGCTCAGTGGCTAACTGAAAGTTGACGTTTGAATCCATTCGCTACTTTGAGAGAGAGAAGACTTGGCCATCTCCTGTTAAGATCAAAGCCTCGCACCTATGCGGCAGTTCTATTGTGTCATAGAGTCCGAATCGACTTTACACAGCAACAGCTCATTGACTATGAAGGCGCTCAGTAAATGCTGGATGGATTAATTTATATGTACTTTGGCATAGCATTCCTGGTGGTGCAGTGGTTACCCATCTCGTTGCCATCAGAAACTACCAGCTGCTCCGCGGGAGAAAAGGCTGGATTTTTTACTTCTATAGAACAGTCATGGGCTGAGCCCCGGTAGGGTAGTGATTGAGTGTGGGACGGTAGCCCACTGGGTTGGCAGTTCAAATCCAGCAGCAGCTCTCCAGGAGCAAGGCTGGGTCTCCTGCTCCCACCAGAGGGCAGTGATGCTCCCCCCCCCCAAAAAAAAGAAGCAAACCAGAACAGTCACATTTTTGGAAACACACGGGGAGTCGGCGTTGACGGGCTGGCCATGAGTTTGTTTTTGCTTTTGGCACATTTTTGTAATGTGCATGAGACGATCTCTGTGGCAATGTCTTACAGAGCCATCAGTCGTGCTCTAGCCATTTCAGTCGGCCATCAGCTATTTTCTCCCGGCTCCCAGAGACTCCGCGGTCCCAGCTTTTCCTAGGCTCTCCCTGCCCTCATCTTCCTGCTTGTTGTTTGCCCTTTTGCTCATGCTCTGTTGGAAGTTCCCAAGAGCTTGGGCTGGGCAGTGTGACCAGCCTGGGGTTAGAGTCAGGCTCTGCCATCATCTCCTTGAACAAGTCATTTATCTTTTGAAAGATTTTCCCGTGTGTGGAATGGGGAAATCATTACTAGATCATAGTGAGGATTGAAATGCTATAAAACAAATAACGGGTCCATCACATTGTACTTAGCAAATATTCACCTATTGCAAGCTTTCATTATTAGTTTCCGGCCCCTGGGGAGTGGGAAGGAATCCTGGGGCCGTGCTGATTGCGTGCTGGGCTACTAACCCGAAGGTCAGCAGTTTGAAACCACCATGAGAGGAAGACGCCGAGTTTCAACTCCCACAAAGGGCTTGTCTTGGAAAGCCACGGGGCTGTTCTATCCTGTCCTGAAGAGCCACTCTGAGTCAGAAGTGACTCGATGGCAATGAGTTTGGCTTTTTCGGGTTTTGAGCAGTGGTAGAAAAACGAAACTTTCTACTCCCATAGAGTTATTGACTCGGAAACCCCACACGGCACACCCACCCCTGTTCGACAGGGGCACTGGGAGTCGGAATGAACTCCATGGCAGGGAGTTTGGGGTTCGGGGATTGCACAAAGGAAGGAGTCTTGGTGGGGCTGATGGGTAAGCATTCATTGCCAGCCTCACCCCTCAGGAGAACGAGGAGGCTTTTTTACTCCTGTACACATGTAATGTCTCAGAAACCTACAGGGGCAGGTCTACTCTTCTACTCCTGTGTTATTATTAGGAGTCAGAATCAATTTGATGACTGTGAGGTTGGGTTGGGAGTAGTTGGAAGCGACTCAATGGCAGGTAATTGGGAGGTTTATAGGGGGTATTTGGGTAGTGCAAGGAGACCTGGTGGAGCAGTGGCTAAGCACTTGAGAGCTACCCCCAAATTGGCAGCTTGAATCCTCCAGTCAGTCCACAAGAGAAAGATGTGACAGACTGCTTTTACCAAGATTAGTTTTGGAAATCTGGTGGCGCAGTTTATTCTGTCTTATGAGATCATTATGAATTGCTATCCACTCGCGGGCAGTGGGTTTGGGTGGCACAAATGGTGGAGCATTCAGCAGAAAGGCCGAGACTCTCTGTTCTCCTGAAGAGTTACGATCCCAGAAACCCATAGTTGCAGAAACCTAACTGACCTGCTGTGCCTCTATGAGTCAGAATCTACTCGGTGGCAGTGTTGGGCTTTACTATTTTTCATTGGTTGCATCCTATATCAACTAAGCAGATTTTGTTTTAAATATTGAATACATTGAGTGGATACTTTGGTGAATTGCTATGGTTTTTGCTATAGTTTTCATACTTATGGGATATATTTATTTAATAACAATTTATCTCCAGGAATGAAACTTCTAAATAGATCCTCACATTCTGTAATTATTTTTGGTATCTCATGTGCAGCCACAAAGATTGCCCTGGATTTGTATTCTTGTAGTCTTCATTATACTTATCAATCATTTAAAATTAATTCTTCTTCCTCTTTCCGTTTGAAGTTTATACAATAATCTTCATTTAATAAAATATGAGGGAACAAGAACATATAGAGAAGTTGAGACTTGGAAATCATGGACCTAGAACATGATGGGTGTGTGTGTGTGTGTGTGTGTGTGTGTGTGAATCACTCTACATAGGAGTTGGCCACGTTTTGATGCAATTGTATTTTAATAAAAGAAAAAAATCTAGTTTCTTGATTTAAACATTTTATTTAAAATTTTATCACATTTTAGTTGTAATACCTTTAAAAGTCAAATAAGTGAAAGTATAGTCCCTGGTTCTACTGGTCCCTCAGCTCTGTGCCTCACTGTTCCGCTCCCAGGAATCACTGCTTTCAGGTTCTTCTGGCATTTACACTCATGTTTCTAAGTAACATAGATATATTGCTAGCCCTTGATAGTTCTGATTTAAGTATTACCTATCCGTTTCTATTTGCCAACCACTACCTGGCCTCATAGGAACATACACACTTAAATTTTCCCTCTTTCTAGCTTCTGGTTTAATATCATTGTTAAGCAGATTTTGTCTTAAATATTGAATACATTGTCTGAGTGACTGCTATGTTATCCAGTATTTGTTATCATGACTTCTATAAATGCTTCATTCACAGCTGAACTAAGTGGGAAGACTCTTATTTGCCTCTTCTCACATTACTTTTTATTTGTTTCACAGTTAATAGTTGTAAGCCTTATTCCTTTTCTTTGTTTGCTATTCAACTATGACAGTCACTCTCCCAATGCTTGGGAAGAATTGGATGAGTAACCTTTGAGAACAGTAAGCATAGCAAGTTATCCGCTGGTTTCTTTTTCATTCCCTTTCTTTTTAAAAATTAAAGCCATGCATCCTGATGCTCTAGTATCTTGCTGCACAGCAGTCACCAGCATTTCGATTCATCTTTAAACTGAGCTATCCCTTTGCTTCTGTTTTGTTTCTTTGGTCCATTGGTCTATTCCTGTATCAGGACCATACCACTTTGATTATTATCCTGTATAACACTCCGGTGGTGGAGTGAGTGCAAGATCAGCAGTTGGAAACCACGAGCTGCTCCAGGTGAGAAAGATGAGGCAGTGGGAGTGTGCTAGACAGGGTTCTCTAGAGAAACAAAACCAGGACACTAATGATTCTCGCTCTATTGATATAGATAGAAACATCTCTAACAAGAAATAAACAGTGAACTAATCTATAAAGCAGTACAAACGGCTCGGTGCAACTCACTTGCATGAGACAGCCAGTACACTGACAGTCCTTGAGTCTGGAGTGTAAGGCTTGATCAAAGAGCCTTGAGAAGCAAACTTGAATGGAAAACATGGCGTTGGTGTAGAAGCTGAACCGAAAAACAAAACAAACCCTAGATATTTCACGAACGTTGTCAGACAAGAGTGACCTCAGTAGATAAGAGAGATAGAGCCAGAAGAGTTAACCTGAGTCCAAGACTCAACGCAAATGCTATCTTCATATAGTGCTAGATGGGGAGCTGCATGCAGCCCATGCCATAGTGTTTCCAATCACCTGGTATGGAGGCAAGCGCTGGGCCATGGATAAAGGGGATTGAAGACAAATTAGTGGATTTAAATTATGGTGTTGGTGAGTTATACTGACTATTGCATAAACTGCCAGAAGAATGATTAGCTCTGTTTTCGAAGAAGGAGGAGCAGTGGCATAGTTGTTGGGTTTTCGATCTGCAAGTTCAGCAGTTCAAAGCATTAGCAAATCCTTGAGAGAAAGATGCAGCTTTCTACTTGTGTTAGTCCGGGTAAACCAGAGGAACAAATTTCATAGACACACATATAGAAATAAGGAAAAGGTTTATATACAAGAGGAACAGAACATTGAGCCCAGTCCAGTTCAAAGTCATAAGTCTGATATTAGCCCATATGCCCCAAATCAGTCTATAAAGTCTCCTTCCAACTCACGAAGTCACAGGTCAGTGGGCGCAGAATCCCAGCGCTGGCAGGGGTCTCCACATGGCTCCTCGCTTCCAGGGCTCAGGGTCCATCAATAGAAGTAACTCATCGCTGGCAGAGGTCTCCATGTGGCCGCCCCAGTTTCAGAGGTCTGGCTCCATCAGGGCAAAGCCATGTGGTCTCTCTGCCCACTCCTCAAGCTTCTCGGATGCTGCCATCTTGTCTTGCCTGTGATTCATCGTCTCTGAGACTAACTCCCAACAACTGGGGAAGATAGCTTCTCATCTTCATGAGGGATTTTCCAGAAGTCTCAGGAGAAAGCCATGCCCACATAGAGTCCTCATAGGCTGCTCAATGGCTATCTCCAGATTAACAGGCTAGACTCCACCCCTACATTTCAATCATAAAATTGACATAAGCACATGACTGCCACAGACCACCCCTTGTTAATTTTATACTTTCATATAATTCTGTAACCATATGTAACCTTCAAATAAACAATAAAATCATATCTATACCTAACAGGATAAAACTTAAATGCATACAATTCAAAATGTGGCACCATTATTTAAAAATAACATTCTATAAATGAACAAAACAAAAGATATCCTGTGCCTTACAACTGTAGTTACAAAATATTTACACCTTGATCCTATAATCCTATGAATATATATTCCACCACCTATAAGAGTTTGCAAGCCAATCATCTCATGCCTGTATTCCCCCATTTTTGGTATCTAATTTCTATATTGCCCACTTATACCAACCCAGTGTTCTGAGGAAAGAATCATATCTTTCAACATGAAGAATTTTTATTCCAGTTGGAAACTCGTAAAGTGTGTATCCATTAGCAAAGTCAAATCAGGACAGGCCATCCATAAAGTCAGCAGAGATATGCATCAGTTCACAGACTCAAAATGCTTCTCTTCCTCTGGTCGGGTTCTGGTCAACTCAACGTGGGCTGTTTCTCTTAGCCTCACCACTGTAGCCATTGGTCGCTTACTCTTTAGACCAAGGTCCCAACAAATTCTCAACATGCCTAGCTCTCTCATGCTAGGTCATGAACTTCAGACCAGTCAACCTGCTCTCGTCTTCTCTATTTCCTGTGAACAAAGTCCCCGGGTGTCAGTGGCCAAAGTCAACCCGGCTCTTTATTGCCGCATTTCTCCTGTTTTCCCTGACAAGTATTAAATCTGGGTGGTCCCCTAACAAGCATTTCAGCCTGCCACAGGTTTCCTTTAACATTCAGTCCCAGAGAGGAGTTAGCTTCATGGTTCCAGATTCCTTGCTTCTGAAGATAATCACTAGTCAGGATTTTCTAAGGAAAGACTCTGTCCTTCTTTATTGGTCAGTCTGACCTTCTCTCAGACTACAAGTATCCTGAGTACTCTGAAAGACTGGGTGGTGCTACTTTCTTCAGAGAAGTCTTTCCAAGTGTGGCCTATCCTCATTTAAGCACAAGGTGGGGTTAATCTCTTTAGAGAAGTCTTTGAGGCTAAATCCTAAACCCTCCAGAGCTCAATGCTTGGCTTAAGGTAACTGGATTTGCAAACTCTTTCCAAACTTCCCAATAAACATTTCTGTGCATCCTTATATTTGCAATAAGAGGCATAAGAAATCAGTATAAACAGCATAGTTAGAAATCAAACTTAATTCTTAAAACAGTCAAAGCCAATACTTATTAAGCTTATCTATATCCTTATCTAATCTACTGTTTACACAAAAACATTGAATTAGGTCCCTGAAGGCATCAAAATATATCCCTGCTTTCAGTCAGTCATTCTGACCTTCTTAACCATTGTCCTTGAGCAGAATCCCCATTTTATAAAGGAATAACCAAAGACAGCATCCAAACAAAGTAATTGAAACTTTAACTTCCCACATTGTTTCCAGAAAATAACTCAGTAAACTGCAAGGACATATCTGACTTCTGGCTAGCCAAAGAAGTAACAATACCACGAGGCACAAGTCAAACAGGTTTCTACTTTCCATCTTATGATTTGTTCCTCTCGTACCCCACTCCTAAGGTACCATAATGTGTTGGTTCTGGTAGCTTCTCATCTTCACGTGGGAAATATCATGAGATTTCCCAGACATATCAGGAGAAAGCCATGCCCACAGAGAGGTCTCATTGGCTACTCAATGGCTATCTCTAGATTAACAGGCTAGACTCCACCCCTACATCTCAATCATAAAATTAACATAAGCACATGACTGCCACATAAAGGTTCCTAAGTGTTGTGATTGACCTGGTGGTATACAATAACAACACGGTGCTATAATTAATTACTTCTCAGAACAATATTGTTTAGTTTGAAGGCAACGGAAGGTCAGCTATTCGGATTGCAGTTCTGGATGGATTCAGGATCTCTGAAACAGGAAGCAGGCTAGTTGGAGAGGGGTGTTAAAGTTTTCTACCTTTAAAAAGATTGGTGGACTCTCTTTGTAACTTGAAACAGATTATGGATGGGACATACATAGGTTTTCTGAATCCAACTCTATCAGTCTCATAAATTAGAGTCATTTTTCTCGGCAATGAGCCATCTTCACTCATCATGCTCAGTTTGGGTATGGTTTTTTCTCACTTACTTGGTCTTAGGCGTTTCAGGCAGCAGTTTGGGGAGGCTAAATCAGGGGCTGCTGGCTAAAAACCACACGAACTAGAAATGGATCATTAGTATTTGTTATGATTGCATCAGCCTGCGCTTATTCTTTCCAGGATCTGACTGCAGGGTTTCCCAGGGTCCAGCCTTTGGTTGACTGCACAGACTGCTTCTCTCTCTCTCTCTCTCTCTCTCTCTCTCTCTCTCTCTCTCTCTCTCTCAGTCTCTTAGCACTTCTCTGCCTTCTCAGCACTTAACATTTGAAACCTGACGACTCAAATTACTGTCTCTGGACTTCCTCTGTCCCCTAAATTGCGATCTTTTCCTCTGACAAAGATATTTTACTTATCTAACCCACAAAATTATTGCATCACTGGTGGATATACCACTACTTTAATTATTATCGCTATTTTAATTTCTTGTT
>PVJH01030550.1:0-24736 GCA_004026705.1 Nesogale talazaci
GGCTCACAGTCTCCGAACCAGCAAAGGGAAAGTCGCATAACCCATCCAACAAAGCCCGACTCACCTCTTCTCCACAGACGCTCCATAGGGAGTTACAGCATAATCATCAAAGAACTCAAACCCTTTCTGTGGCTCTCCTAGCTGCGTCATATAGCACATGTCACACGTGACAGGTACTGGTACCGGCACAGAGCCCCTGGAATTGGGGGGAAAAAAAATCAAATCCTAAGGGTTTTATAGTGACACCAAGTCTTCACACATGCAGTGCCTAAACAATGACCATTCTGTGCCATATGAATGCAGATGCCAAGAAAAATCTATGTGAAATAATGCAGTGCAGCCGCTCCTACCCACGGACTGCAGAGCTTGTCTTTGTTAACTTGTAGATCAAGGCAGTTTGCATGCCTGACCATTTTGCTTGTCCATTAGGTCATTGCTGATAGGTACATTATCATCCTGATGATGAGTACATGTTCATCTATCGTAAACCTCTAACCTGGTTATTACGTAAGGCCCAGCAACGTATCAAGTGCTACAAAAATGAAATGCTTTGCATTTTTATTTATGATCGAATACTTGGAGATGGCAAAGAAAATATTTCTAACAGTGTTGACATCATACAACTCAACTGAAAGATAAAAGTCTTTATCTATACATATATTTGTGTGCACATATATAATTGTAAAGCTGTTTGTTTCCCCGCATGATGGGGAGGGTCATTTACCATTGATACATCAAGAGCCCTGCTGCTCTTCAGCCAGACTACCTGGAGGGGCCTGGTGCAAGGGGGCCCAGTTACAAATAAAACATGAGCAAGTTGGAAGCAGCTGCCTTGGGCTGGTCCATTTGGAGCTCCTATGTGGTGCTCCGTGGCTTCTCTGTCCATGATGTTTTCAGAGATCCAGTTCAAACTAGCACAGGTTAATTGAACATGGACACCCTGCTGCTCAGGGGTCACCCAGGCTCCAAGTTCAGCTGCTCTTAATGACCCTGTGGGGCTTCTGGCAACTTCCCCTCCCCAAGAGAACTTTGTACCCACCACACAGTCTGTCTCGGAATCAGACTATTTGAAGATAGCTTGCACATGGGGGGAAAACGAATCTCATGTTAGTAAATAGATAAAACTTAATCTTATTTGTATTGATGATCACTATTAGTGTCTTTTGAGGCACCTCTGGGTAGTCTTGAAGAGTGTATCTTCTGGCTGGTCATCAAGGATTTAACTGTTAACTGTAAAAGTCCTCAATAAAATGATTGAAATTTAAAAAAATGTTTTAACTGTTCACCCTGCCTCAGGACTGCCAATATTGACAAAAGGTTCTCAATACACAGTGCAGAATTATGGCCTTATAAAGAACTGAGGCTGAATAGAAAAGACTTAGTGACCTTTTAAAGGTTTGCTTTGTTGAATCAAGGCATTCTAAATCACACTACCAAAGTGCGAAACAGCAACACCAAGCTTTCTGGTGTTTTTAGTAATTGTTTTTTCCAAAACAAGAACTTCTCTATTCTATCATCCACACTTTGTAAAGGTCACACAGAAAGGAAAATTCAGAAAACTGACACTTGTAACATGGATAAGTAAGTCGACTGCACACATTTCATCAGCTCTGTTCTGACCTGCTTATTTCTGTTGAGTCAAACACTGAACCCACATGTTCCTCTTCCTATGTCATAATTATCAGCATAATCATAAATTATATGAATATACTTAATAAATTTACATAATATAGTTGCAGTAGACCTCTTATTATATCATGATAGTAATATGCATTCAATATTTAACATCCTAAATCCCAAACCAAGCTTACTGGCATTGAGTCAAGGCAGACTCATGGCAGCTGGATAGACTGGGATAGAACTGCGTCTGTGAATTTCCAAGACCCTGACTCTTTATGGGGATGAGAAAGCCCAGAGGAGCAGCTGGTGGCTTTGAACTGGTGACTTTGCGGTTAGCACCCACCCAACCCATACCCCATAAAGCACTAGCACTCTTTTTAATATGCGTAGCAATGCCATATGACCACTGCCATGGGTGGCAGAGTAGAAGTGCCCCTGTGGGTGTGTCTGACTGTAGCTCTGTGCCAGAGTAGAACCTCTTATCCTTATCCTTTATAAGTATAGGCTGATAATGACCACGGTAGCCAGTAGCATCTATGGAGCTCTTATGTATTTACAAGTGAAACGTCTTATTGGAATGGAAGTCAATCAACATCGCTACTAGGGATCCGGTTCATACTTGTATAGTGAATGCCAAACAAAATGTATTGACATATGTTTCTGTGCTCAGCGAAGGGCTACCGACTGGTTCTCTCAGTCGCATCCTTGTCTTAGTCTCCCTAGCGGGCCTTCAAGACACAGGCGTGTGAACCAGGGACGTGATAGCCTTGCCACCATGCACAATGCATCGGAAATGGATTGTTGCAGATGCCTTGGGGATAAAATGTAGCACCCTACCATTTGATCTTTCTTATGATCCACTTACACTTATTTTAGTTTTCCATGTTTTCTGATTTCGTTTTGATCAGGGTTTATCATGTCCTACTTTATTCTTGTTAGTTTGGGGGGCTTTGTTTAATGTTTTTCTGTACGTGGAATCCAGGACAGGTCAGTCTATAAAGATGGGAACTGGACTGGTTGGCTCCTTCAGGTATGGCAGGGGAAGGGAGGCTGGGGGGAAATGGGGAGCCACTAATGACAAAGACAAGAATGAAGAACATGTTGTCGAGCTGATTGTGACGCTGCTTGTGCCACCCTTCTTGATGGGACAGCACCATTGAATTGTATGATACGTGAATGATGTGCCAATGATGTGTTGGGGGTGGGGTGGGTCCAATCCAAGCAGGGTTTTTTCTTAGGAGAATCTTCTGGGCCAATTCAATTCAAGGCAGAGAGAAGTCTGCTGAGAAGGTTCTGAGATTGATTTGGGGGATCCCAAAGGAGAGAATTTGTAGGTTTTCTTGAAGGACACCAGATGACCATGCAGACTTATTCTCAAGAAACTTTAGAAATAACAGAAGGGGCTGAGCCCTGGTGGCGTAGTGGTTGAGCGCGGAACTGCAGCCCACTGGGTTGACTGTTCAAATCCAGCAGCAGCTCTCCAGGAGCAAAGACTGGACCTCCTACTCCCATCAGAGGGCAGTGATGCCCCCCCCCCCCAACCAAAAGGCTGTGGTTAGCATGAACAAGGCCTCGGGGTCTGTTTTTCATCATGAATCATGACAATGCACCTGTGCATTCTTGATGGAGGGCTATTTTACCAGGATTGCTCTGGCCGCTTCAGATTGCGTTGATTTATCCAAACTCAAAGAAAATGTAAAGGGGACAGGATTGGAGTACCTCAAGAATGCAAAAAATAAAGTAAAACAAAACCCTGCCCCTTTGACATGGTGCAAACCAGAGAGTGCAGAATTGTTAGCATTGTCAGGTGCCCTCTAGTCGACTCTAACTCACAGCTCAAACAAAGCACGGCCTGGTCCTGAGCCATCTTCACAATCGCTCCTGTGTCTGAGCCCACATCACTGTGCTGATACAGTCACGGTCTCAGTCCATCTCATCGAGGCTCTCCCTCTTTGGGGCTAACTCTCTAAGCAGCAGGGTGCCCTTTTCCAGGGACTGCTCTCTCCTGAGAACATGTCAGGAGGATGTGAGACAAAAATCTTGCGATCATCTCTTCCAAGGAGCATTCTGGCTGTGCTTCTTTCAAGAGCCATGTGCTCGATCTCTTGACAGTCCACAGCACTGTCAATATTCTTGCCAGCACGATCACTTAAAGGCACCTACTGGCCACCCTTCTTCTTCATCCATTGTCCAGTTTTCACATGCATGTGACGTAGTTGAAAATGCCATGGTTTGGTCCAGGCGCCCCTGAGGACTTGAAGTGACACCTTCATTGCTCTGAAGAGGGCGTTCGCAACAAGTCTGCCGAGTGCAACTGATTGTTTTGTTGCTTGCCTGTTGCTATCATGAGTATTGATTGTGAGGAAATGTCACATGAAATCTTGGATGACTTCAATCTTTTATCAATTTATCATGATGTTGGCCGTGGGTCCAGTTGTGAGGTTTGGGGTTTTCCTTACAGTGCATTACGATTCAGCAGCGATATTTCAAGCGCTCCTATTTTCAGCAAGCAAGGTTGTGCCATCTGCAACATGCATAAGCTATTTTCCGATCCTGCCAGCACATTCTTCATCACGTAGTCTAGCTTCTTGGATTTGCCCAGCCTACAGATTGAATAGGTATGGTGAAAGTCCACAACACCGGTGCACACCTTTCCTGATTCTAAATCATGTGGCGGTCCCTTGTTCCGTTGGAAAGACAGCATCTTGGTCTATAGACAGGTTCTGCGTAAACACAATGAAGCGTTCTGAATGTCCCATCCCGTGTTATCCATAACTTGCGATCCACACAGTTGAATGTCTTTGCACAGTGGATAGAACACAAGTAAACATCTTCCTGCTCTTCTCCTTCAGCCATGACCCATTTGCCACCAACAATGACATCCTTTGCCCCATGTCCTCTTCTGAATCCAAAATTCTTAGATGGGAAGGCCACCTTCCGGAGGAGGAAGAATTTTTGTTTGAGGGGTGGGGAGATGGCATTGAGTTTACGTTAATGGTGGTGGAGTAATTTGGAAAAGAATGTCAATAGTGTGGCTGTATAATGAAGAGTATAACCTATGGCATTGAAGTGGGCAAGGGGAAGCTATTGAATTGGGAGGGAGGGAAAAGGCCACCTTCAAAAGAGATCAGACCTAGCTGGAGTATATGTCAAGAAACAATAGCTTTGCACTTTGGTATTTTTATTTAATACAGGATTCTGTAGCAATACTTCTTTTTTTTTAACCTCAAACTAAGGACAAAGAAGTCATGGATTAATAAAAATTCACCAGCCTTTGCCCTCATGGAATTTACTCACTGATAGGGGAATTGCATTAAACAAATGATCACACATAAATTAACCACTATGGTTCTATGATTTCTGGAGCCATGAAAGACATGGGAAGGGTAGTCAATGGCATATTTTATTTAACCTTTGGCTACTTGATAATTCCCATCAGGTTGATATGTGAATTCTGATACCCCAGAGATATCACTCTATGTAGTCTTCAAAGATGACAAGAAGCATCATTTTCTAGTCATCTATGAGTATACTGAGCCTTTACATATGTACATCTGAAAGGAAAACACCATGTGTGGAACTGGGCTTGCTGAATCCATGAGCCTATTTCCATACAGCAGTGGCTGCTTATGTTGACAGTTTAGGGTTCCCTGGGAGTAAAGGGAAACTAGGAGAAGAGTATAAGAATGCCCAGTGGCAATATCATTACCTTTGAAAAAGGAGTATGTGATCTGGGGGTGTCTTCCCCATTAGGGCCTTCCAGGCTTTCTTGTGCTGCCTCTGCACAGAGTACCTTTCCTGGGCAAGAGATATGATTAGATAATTATATTGTGGCAAAAATGTCAGATGAGTAAAATAGCTATGATCGTGCTCTTCTTAGAAGAGATGGTCCAATGTATAGAAAGCAAAAGTAAGAAGTGATGGGTATATAAAAGGCTGAAAAACTATGCACCATAGTGGAAGAAAAAATAAATACTTCAGAACAGTGTAATCTTAGACAAGTCACCTGTTACCAATTGAATTGTCTTCCCATCCCTTGCTCCGCCTAAACTATGATGCAATCCTAGCAGTTATATTTGTGTGATGCTGGTTAGAAATGTGGAAGTTCTTTTATGATGATAATGAACACATACGTACCATCTACCTGGAATGGCGGACTCAAGAGGAATAGGGTCATGCGTGCCAGCAAAAGAGATGTTTCAAGATCTCTCGTGATGTAAAATGCTGTCTGTGATAGGGCAATGTCTATCCCATGACAAGGAAATGCAGTCAATATATCTAGTGTTTAAATTTATACACCAACCACTAAATTGAAGAATTCTACCGACGTCTTCCAATTGCTCAAACATGCAGTCAAGATGCATTGATAATGATTGGTGATTGGAATGCAAAAGTTGGAAGCAAAAAGGAAGAAATAGTAATGGGAAGAATATGGAGATAAAGACAAAGCTGAAGATCACAAGACAGAATTTTGAAAGACCAACAAAGTCTTCATCACAAATACATATATATATGTTTATATATATATATATGTGTGTGTGTGTGTGTGTATGACAGCACAAAATGTGAAAACTATACACATGGATTTCTTCAGTTGGAATGTACAGAAACCAAATTAACTATATCTGTGGGAAGACAAGCTAGAGAAGCCCAGTATCAGCAGCTAAAGTGTTTGTGGACTGTGGGAAGACTATCAATTGCTCATATGTATGTATGATCCCTCCAGAACCAAAATGTGATCTTGAGTTTGTCCCATCTGAATTTTGAGATCATCTTAAGAACAGATTTGACACATTGTACACTAATGACAAAATACCTGAGAGGCTGGAGGATAACATCAAGAATATGGTGTTTACATGAAGAAAGAACAAGGCCATTAAAAAGAAGAAAGGAAGAACTACATGGAATGAGAGATTCAAGAGGAATAGTGTCACATCAACAAAAAGGATGTCCGACAAAGCGGACGTCAGAAGAGGATCTGAAACTTAAAGGAATGAAATGAAGCCAAAGAACCAAGTAGAAAATTTTATAGAGCAGCTCAAAAGCTGAAATATTGTAATGAAATGTGCAAAGATCTAGAGGGAGAATGCCCCCAAAAAGAAGAACACACGTAACATGTCATAAAGTGAAAAACCAAAGAAAAAGTTCGAACTTCAGGTTGCGTTATTAAAAGATCAGTGGCAAAATTTTGCACGATGCAGGAAGCATCCAAAAACAATGGAAAGAATAAGCAGTTACAGTACCAAAAAGAACTAGTCGCTATTCAGCCATATCAAGCAGCAGCAGATAAGAACGAAGAGGGTATTAACAAGAAACGAGACTCCAGGATTTGATGGAATACTAACTGAAATGTTTTCCCAGGCTAATGAAGCACTGGAAGCACTCACTCATCTATGCCCAAAAAATTTGGAAGACAGCTACTTGGCCAACTGTCTGGGAGAGATTCATATTTGTATCTATTCCTAAGAAAGGTGATCCATTAAAATGCCCTGATTAAAGAACAATATCACTGATGTCACATGCAAGTAAAATTTTGCTGCAGATCACCCAACAAATGGTTGTACTAGTAGTACATTGACAAGAGGCTGCCAGCAATTCTGGCCAGATTCAGAAGAGGCACAAGGGACATCATTGCTTAAACCAGATGTATCTTGGCTGAAAGCAGGGAATATCAGAAAGACGTTTACTTGAGCTTTCTTGAATATGCAGGGGCATTTGACTGGGTGGACCTTCAAAAACTATGGATAGCCTTGAGAAGCATGGGAATTCCAAGACACTCCACTGTGTTCACATAGAACTTATACATGGAGGAAGGCAGCTGTGCAAACAGAGCAGAATACTGCATGTTTTAAAATCAAGAACAGTGAGCATCAGGATTGTATCTACTCCATATACTTATTCAATCTGTGTGTTGAGCACTTAATCAGAGAGGTTGGTTATAGGCTCATATGAAGAAGAATGCGGTACCAGGGTGGGAGGAAGGCTTATTAACAGCCTTCAATATGCAGATGATTCAACTTTGCTTGCTAAAAGTGAGAATTTGGAACACTCACTCGCTGATGAAGATCAAGGATTAGAATCCTCAGTGTGGATTACAACTCCATGTAAAGAAAACCGAAATCCTCATAACTGGACCAGTAGATAACCCACACAGAAAAGGGTGAAGTGGTCAGGGATTTTTGTCTGGCTTGGATTCACAAGCCATCAAGAGGTCAGTTGGCACACACCACTGGGAAAGTCTGCTGCAGAAGACCTCTTTAGAGTGTTGAAAATCAGGAAGGGTATCTGACCCAAGCCAGGGTATTTTCAATTGCCTCATGTGTAGGTGAAAGTTGGACATTGAATCAGGAAGCTGAAACAGGAATTGATGCATTTGAATCATGGTGCTGGGGAGGCATGTTTAAAGTACAACAGTCAGGTAAAAGAACAAACAAATCTGTCTTAGGAGGACAACCGAATGCTCCTTTGAAGCAAGCATGGTGACACAATAGGTTACGTTTTAGACTGCTGTCCTGAAGGCGGCTGAGTGTTTAATCATTGTGCTGCTAGGACTCCTTCAGGGAAATAATAGCATCCTTAATATCTGGTAAATAAAATGCCAGAACTTAGGTTCCTGAAACCAATAGGAGGAGGGAGTGTTATAAATTATTAAGGGGACATGGGGAGAGTCAAAAATGAGGAGGCAATGCTAGGGGCTCAAGTAGGAAGAAAGGGTTTTGAAAATGATGATGACAACATGGGTACAGATGTGTTTGACAAAATGGATATAAGCATGGATTGTGATAAGAGCTGTAAGAGACCCCAGTAAAATATATTTTTAAAAAGAGACCCCAAAACCAAAAAAAAATCAACAAATGAAACTTCTCACAGAAATATGTGTTTTGTAGCAATAAGAGCTGTGCTTGTTTTCTGGGTTTTTTTAAAACTCAGATTTAAAAAGAAAATTGTGTTTCAAAAGTAAGCCTGATTAAAATTATATTTACTGTTCTCTGAAAAGCATTTAAGATATTCAAATTAATGTGTTTTGGAAGTCATTTGGAAGGTAAATAACATCTAAGATATGAACAGAGCAGAAATAAAGCAATAAAGAATTGCATACGCAAGGAATGAGGAAATGAAGAAATTAAGTATCCCAACTATTAAATTATTTATATTCATATTGAATTATGGTCATGGTCCTAGAAGGCATTTATATCGGTTAAATATTGGCATAACAAGCAAGAAAAAGTGAGGTTAGCGGACTTGAACAGCAAAACAAATCTATTGATGGACATTTCCCCCCAAAGAAAAACAAGTAAATTGGGTTCCGAAGTAAATCCCCAGGGACCTAGAGATGTGACATAAAGAGCAAGTGTCAGGCTTTGTTAGAGCAGTCATCCTGCAGGTCTCCATGCTCCGTCATCTTCTACAAAGAAGGCAGGCAGTAGAAGGACTAGAGGCACATCGGCCTCACTCCAATCCATGAGCAGCAGACCCCAGTGTTTCATTCCTACAACTATCTGTTTCTAGAACTGTTTCTCGATCAGGGTCTGAGCAGCAAAATGTCTGTAAACCAAATGAGACCCACGACTGTCAATCCCAACTCATAGCTGAGTTTGAAAGACCTATCGGGTCCCCAGAGAGCAAATCCAGATCCTACAGCAAACCAAACCACACCCACTGCCATGAAGTCCGCGTGGACTCCCAGTGACCCGAAAAGACAGGGTAGAACTCACTGCTCCTGAGAGCTTCTAAGACTAAACATTGGTGAGAGCGGCTGGCCTCATGCTTCTACCGAAAAGTCTACTACTGGGCTACTCAGAGTCTACATGGGGATAGAAATCCAGCGAACAGAGGATGGGTGGGTGCGTGAATGGATGGATGGATGAGTGAATAGATGGGTGGGTGGATGGGGAAATGGGAAGGAGGGCAGGTCAGAGAAGGAGCAGGGAGAAGAGAAGGGAAGGAGTCTTTGGCCTTGGGATTGGGGATTGATGTCTCGGAACCAAACCTATTTCTGGACTTGCTAAACTGGAAACGGCATCTTGTATTCACCCACCAACAAACTATCACACAGACTGCGGATGGATTCTGCTCCTTCTCTTCGCTTTGAGACTGGTTTTGTTTTTGTGTGTGTGGACAGAAGTTCTTAATCCAAGTGGGCCTTCATAGTCTGGATTCTTCCCTTGTAGCCGTGCTTTCTATGCTACACTTCAGGAATCTTTTGCCACCTCGAGGCCACAACAAATGTTGTCCCAGGTTATTGTCTGGAAGTACTACTCTTGTTGCCTTTCACAGGTACATAACCATCCACCTGAGATTAATGTTGGGATACTGTAGTGTGAGTTCAGGGTCAAACAGAATCTTCCCCACATGCACACATAATTGATGTAGAATTAGAGAGCAACATTTCCCCTCCTGCCCAGCAGTTTCACCCTCCCCATAAATTAACTCCTTCTTCACCTGGGTCTGTTCCTGCTCACTGCTCTATCTTTGTGCCAGCCCCTCGATTATTGGGGTTTGATAACAAAATGCCCTATTTGGGAGAAAATGTGTTCCTTCCTCCTTCTCTTCTTCTTCTTCTTCAGAATTGAGCATCTTGAGTGTTCTCCTGAATGCTTTATATTCACTTAGTATTGTGTACATGCCAGAGTCAGCTTTTCATTGCTACAGAATAACCCGTGGGGATTTCTCATGGGATTGAATTGACTAGTTGAAGTGCACTGATGTCTGTACAATGCTGAGTCTACAGTCCATGGGCATGGTCTATCCCTGCTGCTTATTTAGATCTTCAGCATACTTCTAAATAATGATTTTTACTTTAATATGTAGCTATTTCAGATCTTTCCCTAGATTTCTTCTTAAAGATTTGTTACTTTCAGATGCTACTGAAATTCTCATTTGAAGAATTTAAATGTTTTTGCATTGTTGAGGGTATTTCTGTGTTGACATTGTAACCAATAATCTTGCCCAAACTCACTTCATAGTTGTTTTCTAACCCTAATGCTATTTATTACTTGTTAATCATCACACTGGCTAGGGTGTTTGACACTATATGTTTATTACAGGTCATCTCTCCAATTATTTAAAAACTGTAACTTTTTCGGGCTGAGCCCCAGTGGCGTAGTGGTTGTGCACGGGACTGCGGCCCACTGGGACGGAGGTTCAATTCCAGCAGTGGGGCTGGGCTTCCTACTCCCACCACCGGAGAGCAGTGATGCCCCCCCAAAAAAACAAAAAAATAAAACTGTACTTTTTCATCTTCACATCATTCTAAAGACTAAAACATATGTCACTGGCTCATAAAATGTGACATTGGTGTTTTTAGTCTCATCTTGAATTCTATATATTTTAATGACTTATTATTAACTGGGAGTTATACATATATCACATCATTTGATAGTTCAATCACATTAAGCAGAATTGTACAATTGTTACCACAATCAACTTCCAAATATTCTTTTCTTCCTAGACTCCTTGACATCATCTCTCTTTTACCCTCCCCATGACTGTAACCCTCCCCCTCAAAATAAGAAAACAACACCCTTACTCTACTTATTGTCCCTATAGGTTCATCAATCCTAGGTTTCATAAACCACAAAACAGAAAAACACATAGCACAACTTCAAGAGGGTGTCCTCCCTAGGGCATCAAACCTCTGAGAGACACCCTAATATGAACAAACAAAGCATATATACATAAAATGTTGAAAAAATAGAAAGAGCTAAACGCACAAAGTAGCGCACTTGGAGACTCGACAACAGACTACTCAAAAAAGCTGGGTAACAGCCCAAGTAAGAGAGGGAGTTAGGAAGGTCCTAGAAACAAATAAGAATGAGAACACAACACACCACAATCTATAGGACACAGCAAAAGCAGTCTTAGGGGTCACTTTGTTGCAGTTAATGGACACAGGGGAAAAGAGGACAGAATCACACTTACCACCTTAACACAACTGCTCAAACATGGAAAACAGAGCCAACAGCATAGTCCTTCCAACAGCAAAAGAACAGAAATCTTAAACACCAGAGCGGAAATATAGGAACCAGGAAACAGATAAACAATAGAGCAAAAAGTTGCTTCTTTGAAAGATCAACAAAATTGACAAGCCACTAGCAAACTTAACAAAGGAAAAGAAGAAGCAGAGGACAGCTATCTAGAATTAGGGTTGAAACAGAGGAAGTCACAACAGACCCTCATGAAATAAGAAGATTAATAATGTAGTATTACAAAAGGCTGCATTCCAACAAATTAAATAATCTGGGTGACATGGGCAAATACCTAGTAAATGACTCTCCCCCAACATTAATGCGCATGGACATGAAGAACTTGAAGAGATCCATAGCAAAAAAAGAATAGACAAGGTCATGAAGAAACTCCCAACTCTCTACTTGCTGTCCCGATGGCTTCACAGGAGAACTCTACCAAGCACTCAGAGAAGAGTTCACACCAAGCCTTCACAAACTCTTCTAGAAGATAGCAAACTCCCAAAGTTCTTCTATGAAGCCAGAACAACCCTGATACCAAAACTGGGTAAAAACTCCACAAGGATAGAGAACTACAGACCAATCTCCCTCGTGAACACAGATGCAAAAATTCTCAACAAAATCTTGGCCAGTAGAATCCAACAACAGATCCAAAAAATAATATATTGTGTCAAAGTGGGATTCACACCAGGAATGCAAGGATGGTTCAACATTTAAAAAAAAAAAAAAGAGTTCATGTAATCCACCCTAATCTTGTTTTTGCAATGAACAAGAAAAAGGAGAAGAACCATATCGGTTAATGTAGAAAAAGGATATTTGACAATATCCAACACGCATTCCTTAGAAAAGCTTTCAAGAAGCGAAGACCAAAAGGGAAAATCCTCAATACAATAAAGACCATATGTGAAAAACTAATAGCCAGCATTACATTCAATGGAAAAAAGTTGAAAACACTTCCACTGAATCAGGGAACCTGACAAGGATATCCTTTATCCCCACTTTTATTCAACATTGTGCTGGAAGTCTTAGCCAGTACCATAAGACAGCAGCAAAAGAACAAGCGAGTACAACTGGGTAAAGAAGACGTGAAACTTTGGCTATTTGCAGATGATATGATTTTATATATTGAGAATCCTAAGGAGTCCACAATAGGATTGCTGGAAACAATAGAGAAGTTTCGTAGAGTAGCAGGATACAAGATTTACAAGCAGAAATTAATTGGATTCCTCTATACCAGTGATGGGAATACCGAAAAAGATATCAAGAAAATAGTACAATTCACAATAGCCACACGAAAGCTGAGATGCCTAGGAATAAACCTACCCAAGAAAACAAAGACCTGTAGGAAGAAAACTATATAACACAACAACAAGAAACCAATGGGATTTACACAAATGGTAAAATGTCCAGATGGCTTCACAGGAGAACTCTACCAAACACTCGCGGAAGAGTTGACACCTGTGTTCATGGATCAGAAGACTCGATATTGTGAAAATGCCAATACTGCCTATAGCAACATACAAATTCAATGCAATTCTATCCAAACCCCAGCATCATTCTTTAAAGAAATGGAAAACAATGACCAACTTCATACGGAACAAGCCCAGGATAGGCAAAGAACTCTTCAAAAAGAAGAACAAAGTAGGTGGTCTTGCATTACCTGACCTCAAAACCTACTACATAGTCATGGTTGCCAAAACAGTGTGGCACTGGTACAATGAGATACGTGGATCAATGGATCAAGATGGAAAACCCAGAAATAAAAACATCCACAACTGACTTTTGACAAAGACCAAATAAGAATTACATGAGAAGCAGATGCCCTCTTCAATAAACAGTGCTGGAATAACTGGATATTCACCTGCAGAAAAATGAAACAAAACCCATATCTCACTCCATGTACAAAAACAAAGGAGTATCAAAGGCTTAAATATAAAGCTCAAAGCTATCAGGATCATCAGTGAGAAAAATGCAACAAATCAAGTGCCCCAGTCAGAGAATTCATGGGTTCTCAGAGATAAAAAGGAGACATATTCCATGGAAGACAAACTGTACATCATAAAACTTCATTAAAAAGAGTAAAAGGAGGATCTACAGATGGGGGGTCAGGCAGGCTAGTAAGAATGCAACAGACAAAAGAATAAGTACTAAAATCAACAGTATTTTACAAGCCTACAAGAGAAAAACACACTAGTAACCCTCTGAATAGGTGGGTGAAGGCTCTAAACAGAATTCACCAAGGGTGATACTTAAATGGTTAATAAGTACATGAGGAAAGGCTCCCGTTCACTAGCCATCCAGGAAATGCAAGTCAAAACGAGATACAATCTAATACCCATAACGGTAGCTCAATTTTTAAAAACTGAGAACAGCAAACCTTGGAGAGGGTATGGTGAGATTAGAACTCTTATCTACCGCTAGTGGGTAAATATATACATACATACATACATACATACACATATATATATGCAGCTGCTGTGGGAAATGATATAGCAATATCTAAAAGAGATGGCATTTGAAATACCTTATGATCCAGCAATATCATTACTGGGCATACACATACCCCAAAGAAATAAGAAACAGGTTATGAACAGATGTTTGCTCCCATGTTCATTGCAGCAGAGTTCACAATAGCAAGAAACTGGAAACAGCCTAAATCCCCATCAATAGAAGAGTGGATAAAAAACCCTGGTACATACATGCAATGGAATACTACGTGTCCCCCCCAAAACAGTGATGAAATCATTAAACACCTCAAGATGTGGAGGAATCTGGAAGACACTCTGCTGAGTGGAGTTAGTTGATCACAAAAGGGCAGACATTGCCTGAGTCCACTGCTATAGGACCAAACAGCAGAATGGGAAAAACTCAAGCCTGTAGGGCAGTTTACTGGTTGGGGGGTCAGGCAGGCTGGTGGAGAGTCATACACCATGCTCTCTAGATAAGTATTTTGAAGGTCATTGGGCTGAAGGGTGTCCCACATCAGCTGAGATCAAATGGTCGAGGGAGAAGAAGGAATGTTGTCTACTGAGTGGCAGCCATGTAAATCTATGATGAGGTCCTCCCTGGCAGGTAGACAGTCTTTTTAATTCATGAACTATAGAACCCTCTGTCTATTTCCTCCCTCCATGAATTATTATTGCTTATGTGTATTTTAATTCTATGTATATATTTAAAGTGTTATTGTTTTATATAGTCAATATCCCTTTAGATTCGCTCATTTACCCTTTCTCTTGTTCTTCATTTTTTTTTCCTATACCTCTGACCTTCTATCTTAGATCATTTTCTTTCTAAATAAATTCCTTGTGTTTCTTTTAAAGCTGTTCCATTACACAGTTTCTGCTTCTTTTGTGTGAAAACATCTTCAATCTGCCTTTATTTGAGAAGGATCATTTTTACTGGGGTTAGTATTTGGGTTTCATTTTCTTGTACCCAATATTGCATTTTAGAATGTCATGTCAGTCTAACGGTTAATCTACACACACACACACACACACACACACACACACACACACACACACGACCGCTTAGGAATTTTGTCTTTGTGTCTTACATGATTTCAAAACAAATGTTTATCTAAGGGGTATTTTCTAAGATTTCTTGAAGCTGTGGCTTGAAGCCTTTGGTCAGAATTGTAAAATGCTCCTTCATTCTCTCTTCAAATCTTGGTTCTAGTCCAAGTTATTAGGATTCAACAACACATGGAAGAATTTAGTGTTTTTCTTCATGTTTTTTACCCTCGCAGTTGGTTATCCATCTTTCTTTCTTCCAAAGATTTTTTTTTTTCTGGTCAATTTTCTGTTCCATTAATTCTCCCCTCAGCTGTGCCTCACCCGAACATTGATTTTCATTACTACTTTTCCCCCTCAGAGTTGATAATTTTCATTTGATTTTACTTCCTGTTCCTATCATTTTGTCAAATTTTTCAATATTGTCTTATATCTCTTGAGTATTATAAGTAAAGTAATTTTAAAGTCTGAGTTTGAGTTCCAACACTTGGAAATTTTAGAATTTGCATTCAAGAAAGTCAATACTTACAGGCTCTGGTAACCTACCTATATTATCTGTTGACTATTCTTTTTAGTTTTTTCATCTCATGTGCCTGACTAGTTTTACTTATTGTGCACTATACATTATATTTGCAGAATTGTCTATGTAAGCAATGTAGGGACTAGGCGTGCTTTTCCTAGGGAAAATTTACTGTTTTTGGCATTGTACCCGGTGACCTCAGTAACTTGGGATCTTTTCGATGTACCTACATACTCATGTATAAGCCAAGTTTTCCAGCACATTTTAAATGCCATTTCTGTGGCTCAGCTGATATCCAGGTTGGCTTATACTGGAGTTTATGTAGCAATTTGTGGTATAAGAGGGTTTGTAGTAAATCTTCAATTGCTATAAAGTTCTGAATATTCCTGGTTCACCCTTTCTCCAGGATACAGCCCTGCCAGCACTAACCCACAGCCAGCAGCATTCACTGAGGCTCTCTCCTTGATGACCCCCCAATTTTAACTCTCAAGTCTTTATTCTATGAGATCATCAGAATTGCCCATCAAGCTCCCACCCTTCCCCCCATCCATGCTCATCTGAATTAACAATGGTCCTGAGAAATTATGGGCCACAGAGGCCCCACTTACCTCATGTTCTTGTCAGGTGCCATGGTGTTGACTCCAACCCTGTACACAACACAGAACAAAACACTGCCCGGCCCTGTGCATCCCACAAGTGTTGCTGTGTTGTAGCCACTGTGTCCATCCACCTCCGTGAGGGCCTTCCTCTTTTTCACTGCCCTTCTGTTTTATGAGCATCATGCTCTTCCCCAGGGACTGCTCTCTCCCAACAACCTGTCTGAGGGATGAGATATGAAATCTCACCATCCTCATCTCTAAGGAGCACTCTGGCCATACGTCTAGCAATATTCTTCTCCAGCATCACAGTTCAAACTTACCTCTGAGGCTCCTCAGTCTCTCCTCAATTCCCTGCCCTAGGGTCTCCCCATTTCATTCTTCTGTTTGCTCTCTGAAACCACTAGGCAGATTTATTTTTTCCCCAAGTTTTCCCAAGTTCCTCAGTAGAATAGTTGCCCCCCCCCCCCCAAATGACAATGCCTACCATTATTGAAAGGAGAAGTTTCAGAGCTCACTTGGGAGTTCCTGGTGATACAAAAGATGTGGCTGATTTTTCCCAAAGGAGAGTTGTTTGTACACAGAGACACACAGCTGATGGCCTGACACCTTTTTCCATCTCCAACACCACCACCAAGACCACACTGAACACGTGTTTGCAGTCGATGTCTCATAGACTTCCAGGGCTTTTGCTACAAGAACATTCTCAAGTAGAACACTCCAAAGTAGGCATCATAGTCTCCACGTGACAGACTAGGGGACGAAAACCCAGAGCAGACCACCGACTTTTCTGCCATCACCCAGTAGATCGGGAAAATGACCACAGGCCCTCAAAATACTGCATTCTCCTTTCAGGACAAGGAGTCTAGCATGAATCTGAGACCCAGATACCAGCACGCACACACACATAGGTACTTACCCAAAAGTTATGACATAGGCCATACATGTCTAAGGAAGCAGACTGTTCTCCATAAGCCAAACACAAGACCAATATCTTTATTGAGTAAGGCCACCTTGACACAGACGGACTTGTCAACTGTATACATGGGAAGACTGAAAGATGAAGTTACAGTGAGTGAACTGGGAAGGTCCCACGAGCGAGGTGGGCTCGAGCAGAAGGAGAAGGGGGTCATAAACATGGGCAGGAAGGTGCTTCAGAGAGACAAACAGCAACACAAGGCGGGGAAAGTAGACCTTGCTACTCTGTCCATCACCGTCCAACAACCCTTGTGCTAGTTTCCACGGGAACGAACAGACCACGCCTACTTTGAGGGGCACACTGCACGGGTTTTGGATCCCTGCTGTCGCTAGTCGAAGTTGACATCGTTCTGCCCTGTGTGCAGAGAGCTGTCCCCTTGGGCCCTCGGGGCTGGGCCCTTTCAGAAACACGTCTCCAGGCCCATCCACTGACATGCCGCGGGTGGGTTTGAAACGGCAACCTTGGCGCTCGTCGCTGAGCCCTCAACTTTATCTGCACCATCCGGGGACTGGCTGTGCTTTTTGCTTCTTGTTAAACCGAAGAAAGAGCCGACCGCCGTCGGGAGCCTGGGGGTAAGGAACTCACGGGTTTTCCCCTGGTGCTCCTGTTTAGAAGCCGTGCCTATTCTCAAAGACGTGGGGTGGATCTGAAAGAAGGTGGGTCTTCAGCCGACACTGGTGGGAGAGCCATCTGGTCAAAGGTACTCGTCATACAGGGGGGGATTGCTCCTTTCTGCCTCGAGCGGCTCTCCTTTGACTAAGTCACTTCTTCCTCCTCTCTCTTACCGTGGGCGGCACTTTGACTGAAAGCCTGGCACATAATTTAACAATGTAGTTCTTGTCGGTAGAATCCAGGAAATCGCCCTCATTCAAAGCCGAAAGCTTCCTGGCAGTGTCTTCTTCTAAGAGGTGAGATGGACGAATATCTGGTGGGGGAGGAGAGAAAAAATCAAAGGCCTCAAGAAGGGCCTTTTAAAATCAAAGGCCTCAAGAAGGGGCAGGGGGAGATGAGGGAGCTTCCCGAGAGAACAGATGTGCTTTGTATCTCGATTCCCAGAAGCACAGCCTACTCTGCACGGAGTCTGCACACCCACCATCCCCTTGAAGGAACCCCCCCCCGCCGCCCCCGCCCCGGGGGCAGATGGGATTGACCCCTTCACAGCATCGACATCCACACAAACCTGTTCAAAATAGTATAGCATTTGCTTCAGGGTGCCCCCTTCTAGCTTTCTAAGATGTCCGTCACCCGTGCCCCGGTGTGAACAAGTCAAGTTTAATCTGCTGACCCAATGCAGCTGTAGTTCCAACAATTTAATGTTCTATGGGTTTCTCGGCAACAAAGCATTTTGGGTGAAAAGAGTATGTTTGGATGACTGTTGGATGCACTGCAAGGCCATCGTGTCGAGATTTTAATACAGGGTTTCGCATGATTCTTAACATATGTCTTAATCAGGGGTCCTCAAACTTTTTAAACAGGGTGCCAGTTCCCTGTCCCTCAGACCATTGGAGGGCCAGACTATAGTTAAAACAACAACAACAACAACAACAATGAACAAATTCACTACAGGCTGGGATGAGTCGGGACAGGCAGTCCCTAAGCAGGACAGGCAGCAGTGGCAAAACCACCCAGCAAGGCCAGATAAATGTCCTCGGCGGACCACATGTGGCCTGCGGGCCATAGGTTGAGGACGCCTGGTCTTAATACACATATTCTTAACATAATGCCTTAATATGTCCGAGGAAAAAGATTTCATGTCCAGATTCAAAACCAAACCCAAACAAAGTCAGCATTGTCATCATACTAAGCTTCTGAATTGGATCATCTTCATTTTTTTTTTGGGGGGGGGGGGGGGGCATCACTGTTCTCTGGTGGTAGGAGTAGGAGGCCCAGCCCCATGGATCATCTTCAAATGCTCTGAATCTGCGGCTCTCAATTTTCCAAATGTCACCACCCTTCCAGTTCCTCATGGGGTGGTGACCCTGCAACCGTAACACTATTTCCGCTGCTGCTTCATCGCTGTCAGGTTGCTGCTGTTGTGAATCAGGCAACCCCTGTGAAAGGGCCGTCAACCCCGCAAAGGGGTCGCGACCCAGAGGTTGAGAACCAGTGATCTAAATTACAATCGACCTTCAGGTAGCATTAAAAATACATTTCAATTACTTTACAGCCCACAACAATAAGCCGGTTCCTCAACATGTTGGTTATTGAAATTTATTTAAACCCCTCTAGTAGAGCATAAATGAGTTTAAAGACTCCTGGCTACTTTTAAGGCTATTTTGTGGATTAGTATCAGAAATATAAAGAACAGAGCTGGAAGAACAGGAGCTCTCTCTTAAATCAATTCTTAATGGTTCCAAATGGCGGTGTCAACCTTTTATTTAGGCCAAAGTCTCTTGACAGCGAATTGAACTTATTTGCATATGAAACATCAAGAAAGGAGGCCACAGACATAAGAATAAAGTTTGCATGTCCTGTTAGATCTTATTACCACAGACCAAACAGACCTGCTATGGCACAAAAGACAGGAGGAACTAAAAGAGGTGACATTCTTATTATCCCAGACACAGTGGGGTCTGTTGTGGAGAATGGATATACCATTGAGGGATCATATTGTAAATATTTTAAGGGGTGGGAAAAATCCCTACTCAATGGCCAACTGAACTACATCAATAAAATATGTTGTAGGTGAAGAGAGATATTGGACACGGCAGGATATGACAAAATAATGAGCATGCTTTATCAATTATGGAGGGTTCATTGGGGAGGAGGAGGGGAAATACAAGGAGCTGATACCAGGGGCTTAAGTGGAAAGAAGATGTTTTGAGAATGATTTTGGCGACAATGGTACAAATGTGCTTTGCACACAATGGTTGGATGCATGGTTTGCGGTGGGAGTTGTATGGACCCCCAATAAAATGATTTAAAATATATATATATATATATATATGTAAATAAATAAAATACTTTGCAAAAAAAAAAAGCGTTTTAGTCACTCTTCTGTTCAAAAAGGCACCAGAGTGGTATAGTCGTTCTGAGTTGAACTGTAATCCGAATGGTCGGCAGTTTGAAACCACCAGGAACTCCAAAGGAGAAAGACGGGGCTTTCTATTCCCTTAAGCAGTTATGGTCTTGGAAACCCACGGGGACGGTGGGGCACTGTGAGGCAGCACTGACCCATGGTGGTGAGTGTTGGTCTTTTCAAAAGTGTGGGACTGGTCACTTAAGTATATATGAATATACATAAAGAATATATATATGAATATATATATATATATATATTAAGATAAAGCAATGATCAAACTTGTCTCTTTTTGAAGGTGCTTGCAAATGGAAGACTTGGTATGGGTTTTATTTTCAAATTTATAAAAGTCCTTGATGCCTAGGTAACTTCAGAGTAATTCATACCTCTCCAGCCCTGTGCCCCCCATATGCTAACACATTTTTTTTTTGCTAACACATCTTAAAATAAAACGAAAACACATATTTATATCGGCAATGATGAGTTTTTTTTAAACTCACAAAAGAAGTCTATTCCTACTACCAGTAAATATATAAACGTATAAAATGAAGATGCCTCTAAAATCTCTCGAGAAGTCTATCCATACTGAAACCTAGCTAGGAATAAATGAATGTGCATTCATGTGTGCTTGAGAATTAAAAATATTTGTGTATTTTTAATCCAGTGGTTCCATGATCTGTGGTGGGAAAACGATAAAGTGACTTCAATGGAAGGTGTTGTCAGGAAAGTAGGGTTGTTAATCGGAATGATGGATCGATTTTAGAGTTCGTTTCAGGAGATCTTTTTGGTTTAAGGTTTAAAGATTACTCAAGTCAGGGGCCAGCAGCCCACACCCACAGGGACAGAGACAAGAAGAGGAGGAAGAGAGCTGGTCTAGTCCCCATGCTGACACATGATGCTCAGAGGAATATATCCCTCTGGAGACCCAACACGCCACAGAAAGGACTGGGCAAACAACAGGACGGGGCACACTGACTCCCTACTGAAGCAGACAGCGACACAGGACACTTCGGGAGTCACATGGTGGGGAAGCATTGCGGACTGACAACCACCCCCCACCCCCCACCACCAAAAAAAAACAAAAACCTGAACAGAATCAAGAAGGGAGAGTACTCCTGATCAGAGAGTCAGGAGTAAAGGATGACAGGTCTGACCATTCCTGGGGAGCACGAGAGAGGCGAGGAGAAGTGGGTGTGGACAAACACATGGGGGGGGGTGGTGGTGGAGGGAGCAACAAGTGGTCTGGAATCCATGGATAGGAGGGTGTGGGAGACCTGGTCAGGATTAAGCAAGGACAATAAATCTGTGAGGAAACACTGAAACGCCATGAAAGTGGAACATGATGGTGGGACAGGAGGGAGACGGAAGGAAATAGAGGAGAGAGCTAGAAGGCAAAGGGCACTTGCAGAGGTCTAAACATAGGTATGTCCATACATAGATAAAACTGTCTATTATAAGGAGGGAATACATTTTTTGCTCCCCTCCCCCCCACCAGGAGGGAATAAATAAATAGAACATATCTATAGGTCAAATACTAGGGTAGCAAGTGGACCTTCGGCCCTCACCCAGGTGCTCCCTCAATGCAAGAACATTTTGTTCTATGAATCTGGTATTCCATGAGGCTCACTGGCCCAACACAATCACTGAAGTAAAATGGGTGCATAAGAAAATGTGGTGAAGAAAGCTGATGGTGCCCAGCTAACAAAGAATGTATCATCTGGGGTCTTAAAAGTCTGAAGATAAACAATAGAAGAGACCACACCCACACAAAAGAAGCACAACAGCCAGTGTGGCCACAAGGTGGTGAAAGGTCTAGGCAATAGACATCAAATGGGGCGGGGGGGGGCGTGGTGTTAGAAAAAGATACATATCACTGTGTGCACACATCCCCAAGGCACCCACTGAGGACATGTGGGAGCATGAGCAAGAGTGGTGAAGAAAGCTGATGGTGCCCAGCTATTAAAAGATATAGCATCTGGGGTCTTAAAGGCTTGAGCATAAACAAGAAGCCATCTAGTTCAGGAGCCACAAAACCCACCATAAAAGAAGCTCACTTGCCTGTATGATCATGTGGTGCCGAAACAATCAGGTATCAGGCATCAAAGAACAAAAATCAAAATCAATGGACCAATTGACTCCTGATATCGCTGAAGACAAATGGATACAGAGGCAAACAGAGTAGAAGAAACGATGGTGCCCAGCTACCAAATGATTGAATGTCTGGAGTCTCAAAGACTTGAAGATAATCGAGTCACCATTCAATGCAGAAACAGCAAAACCCACATGGAAGAAGCATACCAGCATGCGTGATCAAGAGGGGCCAAAGGGAGCAGGTATCGAACATCAAAGAATAAGGATCACATCCTTATGAATGAGGAGGAGAGCAGGGTGGGGACTTAAGGCCCACTGGTGGGTAATTGGTCATCCCTTTACAGGGGAGTCACGGGGAGGAGACCCACCGTCAAGGTGCAGCAGGGCAGTGGTGATGCATACAAGTTTCCTCTAGTTCCTGAAGCCTTCCTCCCCCCCAACCATCATCATCAACCTTACAAATCCAGATGGACTGGAGAAGGTACACTAGTAGAGAGGGGAGCTGGAGATATGGGGAAACCAAGATGGATGAGCCCCTTTGGGCCAGTGGTGAGATTGGAGCTGCTGGAAGGGTGGAGAGAAGGTGGGGTAGAGAGATGGAACCAACTGCAAGGATATACACATAAGGTCCTATTGGAAGGGCATCAGAGGAGTGGGTTGGGGGATAGGTCGGGCAGTGTAAGATATGGCAGAACAATAATTTATAAAGTATTGAGGGTTGATGGGGAAGGGAGAGCAGGGGAAGATGGGAAAGCCGACACCAAGGGCTCAAGGGAAAAAGCAGATGTTTGGAGAACATGCCAAGGCACAGTATGTTTACTTATGTACTGTGAAAAATGATGTACGAGCCCCTAATAAAATGATTTTTAAGAATAATAAAAAAAAGATTACTCAAGTCAACAGTGTCAGGGGTCCATGCATCCTCCACGGTGCTACGAAGTCTGGAACCCATGATGATTGGATATTGTGAGCTGCCTTTGCCTCTTTTTGATCAGGAGCCTTTATGAGAAAACTGATCAATATGTTTGGTAAGGGTAGCCAGCCACCATCCAGCTCTGGGCGCATAGCAAAGGCGCCAGCTGTTCTTGGAAGCAATGAGCCACATAGCCCACATCATCCCTTTGTTCTTGGCTCTGCTTCCTGTTGTGTCAGGTGAATAGAACCCAATGGCTGTCCCTTGGGTGGCCACGTGCAAGCTTTTAAGACGGCAGGCACTACATAAACTAGGAGCTAGAACCGGAGGACTACACGATGCACTTGCATACATGAATTGCCTGGCTTCGTTCAATTAGGAGACATGACTCTTCACATCAGCTTTCTTTGTGGGTGAGGCTATCAGAACAAAGGCTAAGAAGCGTTGATCCATCTACTTCTGATGGCAGATGATGCCAGAAGACGACACCTCTCCTCATAAAGGTGGCCATGAGAGTTTCGTGAGTCGGCCAACTCTGCAGGATGTCTCATGAGATCATGACCTTCAGGCTCTAAGAATCCAAGAATCCAAATCCCACGAAGTACTTGAGTTAAAGAGAAACAGCTTTGGAAGCTGCTGCTGCTGGTGTGTGTGTGTGTGTGTGTGTGTGTGTGTGTGTGTGTGTGTGTGTGTGTGTGATTGTCGTAATGATATCTAGCACCCTGAGTCAGCCCATCTTTTCACAGGTGCTCAATGTATGCCTTTCCTTGCCTTTCAATGAAAGTGAGGTCATACACTATCGGCCCTTTGGTGAGGGTCTTACTTTGATTTTTCGTGGCAGTCACCATCACCAGCGTCCAAGGCTAGTCTTAAAACGATCTTCAGCGTTTGCTGAGGCTGACAGTCCTCCCCTAGTCACTGATGTGTGACTTCTGACATCAGTGGTCAGCACAAGGCGGTGGTTAGGCGCGTCTCCTCCTCTGTTCTAGCAACACAGAAAAGCAGGGCAATGCCTTGCTAAGTGAACGGCGCTGCTCCGTTCATGGATGGTTAGATACAGTGTGTGGTTTTCGGAGGCAGGATTTGGAAGGCCTTTGTGGGTGACAAGGAGCCCTGGGGGCAGAGTGGGTTGACATGCTGGGCTGTTCACCAGCAAGGTGGGCCGTTGACCTCACCACCCCAATGACCCTGCAGGCGGCTTTCCGATCTTTAGACTTGGAAACTCAAAGGGGCAGTCCTCCTCTGTCTGAGAGGGTTGCAATGCATCAGAATCAAGCGGATGGCACAGAGTTTGGTGTTTTGGTGTTTTTATGATACAATGATGATGGGGGGGGGGTGCCTGTCATGAAACAAGAGAATGCTACCAATCTGACTTGTGTTGGTCTTCAGTTTACACTAGAAAGTTCTATTACGCACATCATTCATTTTACCTGCCTCTTATTCCAAGCTTTAGCATTGACCATGGATGTAAGTGCCCATCACCAGATCCTTGCTTTTGTCCCAGAGAAGGATCTGGAATAAACT
>PVJH01030551.1:0-24672 GCA_004026705.1 Nesogale talazaci
TGGTTGTGTGCGGGACTACAGCCCACAGGGTTGACTGTTCAAATCCAGCAGCAGCTCTCCAGGAACAAGGCTGGGCTTCCTACTCCCACCAGGGCAGTGATGCGAAAAGAAAAGAAGGGGGAGGGAATAAAAGGAAAAAGAGTTACAGTCCTAGAAACTTACAGGGGCATTGCTATCTTGTCCTCTAGGGTCATCATGAATGGACATTGCCCAATGACATGATTATATTCCCATTTGTTCTGAAAACAGGCTGCCTTTAACTGGAGCAGTCTATGTCAAGTAGTTTCACACCCATCTTTTCATTAACTTGTCTTTTCAGTCCGATGTGTGCCTGAGTTCTATTCTGATGTAAGCATGGCATCAAACCCATTGCACTTGTCTTCACACAGGGACATTGGGTGGCTTACCACGTGTCCAGGTGCAGCCCCACCCAGTCTGCTGAAGACGAGATGGTGGATTTGCTGGTTTGCCCAGAAATGTTCCAGGACCCCAGAGCCAAATGGTAGAGGTGCTGAGGTGTAGCTCGGCTTCTCATCTGATGAAAATCTATGCAGAGTTAGATGAATTGAGACAGAGTAAATGTGCACTAACTTTTTGACAAGTTGAGGTAGCAAACCAAAGCTCGGGGTTCACGCCGGGTTTCATTTGGCAGGTGTTTGCAAGGGGTCATTTACAGCCGATAAGGTATAAACACCTGCTTCCACTTAAATTGCTCTGCAGAAGGGGTTACGAAGGTGAATCCTGCATAGTCCTTCTCCCCTCCTAATGACTGCCAGGTGGTTGATAAGGAAGCGAGGCTGCGTGAGGGTGAATGGGCACTCCTGCTCCGCTGATTTTCCTCCAGTTTTACTGTCATTGGGCAAGTTCTGAGCCTCAAAAAGTGGGGGTACTTTTTTTCACTTTTCTGTGGGGAAGACAAGTCTTCAAATGCAGTTTGTTTTCATGCTTTCAAAATCACCTTTACTTTAATATGCTTCTCATTTCTGAGGTAAACACCTATGCATTTTTTTGAGTGCAAGACAACAGTGGCTTTATTTTCAACAATCCCACTTACAACCAGATTTCAGACTTTAGTCTGAACAATAGAAAAGCAATTGGCCTTTAAGATATAAGCAAGAAACCTCAGAGGAGCATATAGACTGTAAGCACTGCTGCTTCGGTATCTTCTCTCTTCTATATGATCCAACACTTCTGAAAACCAAGTGAGAAAGAGGCCGAGGTTACTTTGTCCAAAGCCTCTCTAACAGGCTGGGTGCAGAATGGCAAACCCACTTCGTAGTAGAGAACATCGAAACTTTATGTATTGGGGTTGGTTCTCCTGCTTGTATTATGGTAGTGTACTGCCTCTGACATCCCAGATATTAAACCTAAATAGTTATTTCTGCACACATCCTGAGTAGTTTCTTTTATGAATTTTGCTTGGCATGATATCTTAATTGTGTAAAAGAGAAACATCTCCATGTCAGTGTTTCACAGAATGAGAAGTAAAATGCAAGAGGACATGTCTTGTTGAAGATAGGGATTGGTGGTGGTAGCAGTGGGGGGTGGGGAGGGAGGTGTTGAGTTAATTCAGACTCACAGTGACCCTGGGGACCACTGGGGCAGTTCTGCTCTGTCTTCTGGGGTCCACGGTGAGGCTTTGCTTTGTTTGCACTCCCCCCACCCCTCCACTCCCACCAATACACACACACTGTGCTGTAGGAACAACTCACTCTACTTTCTTTTGTTTTCCGTCCTTCTCTCATTGACCTTGAGCCCTTCCTGAATCAGAGAGATCTGTAGGACAGAACGGACCGCTCCTGTGGATTTCTGAGGCTGTCAATTTCGCCAGGAGCAGAATGCCTCATCTTTCTCCGGCAGTTCAAACCCCTTCATTAGTAGTAACCTCCCATGCTAAATGTTGTCATTCTTTGTCTATCCAACCTTTGTTATTCTTTTCCCATATTTTCTTTGTCCCCAGTCCCCATACATTACATAGCTTCAACCACAGCCTAAAAAGCGATAACACATTGGGACAGAATAGGTAGCTATCAGCCAGTAGAATCATACATTTTACTTATTATTTGAAAAACAAACAAACAAAAATACTTCTTCCATAAAGATACTGTTAACACCTGTGTTGGATGCGCCCCTCAGTAAACTTGGGTTAAGAAGTCTTGGTTATTCCAATCTTGCAGAATCTTGTGAGTTGGTCAAGTTAATCAGTCTACTTATATTTCTCAAACAAAGTGCCCTGGGAGTAATTTTCATCCAAAGACAACAGAAGTGGCATATCAGCAGCCTGCCGACAGAACAAAGACTTGAGGGACTCCGTGTCTGCTGCAGGACATGTTTGCTGTTGATGTTCGGGTCCTTTTGTGATAGTCATGGACATACTTGGAGGGCAACTCCTTCAAAGATGCCTGAGAACGAAGTAGTCAGGCCCATCCCCTGGGACCCTTCCTTCATGGCGGTGTCTATGGTCAACAGTACTGTTCTTCATCACCGCTCTTAGCTCACGTTGTATTAAAAAATCACTTTATTGGGGGTTAGTACAACTCTTATCACAGTCCACACATCCATCCATTGTATCCAACACACTTGTACATCTGTTGCCATTGTCATTTTCAAAATCTTAGCTCACTTTTGATCAAACAAGGTCACAATTGCTTTTCATTCTCTTTATGCCTATGTCCCTGTGCTTATCATTCCTCCAATGACTTTTGGTGAAGAGCATGTGTTTACATTCTCATCTGGGAGCAATCACCACCACATGTAGGTATAAAAACAGACAATATCAACACCTGTGGGTCCTTCTCTGCTTCAAAGTTTAGATATTGCTGTGTCTGTTTTCACAGATTATCTGTAATAAAGCTCATTGGTTTGAGGAGTATATGTGATTTAGATGCAGTCCAGTTTATAAAGAAGAAGATAATAAATTTGGTTCCTTTTATCCTATCTGGGAGCCCTGGTGGCATAGAAGTGTTGGGTTTCTAATGACAAGGTCAGTGGTTCAAATCACCAGACAGGGCCTTCTCCTCCCATTTAGAGCCACAGTGTCAGAACCCAAAGGGATGTTTCTACCTGTGCAGTATGGTAGTTATCAGTTGCCATGGAATCGGTCGCAGTGTGTGAGTGCAGCATTATTTATGGACTATATGAAAACTAGTGGAGCTATCTACATTCTTGAAGTTGAAAGTTATTGTCTTCCAATATTAGTGGAAACCCTTAAGGACAAATCATTCTAAAAAAATGCTCCTCTAGGATACAGATTCCATATGAATAGAATCACTACAGCAAGACACCTGTAATTTCTTCTCGCCTCTAATCAACCTTTAAGCTATTTTATTATACATTTGGCTCCTGAAGAAGATACTAAATATCTCATAATTATCTCTAATTATGAATATGACTCTTCATTCAAAATACTTCTTAAAAATCCACATAAGAATAAACGGGGAAGGTGTTCTGTATCCAAATCAGTCAGCTATTTAATCTCTTCCAAATACAATTTCTCCACCCTGCTCATTATGCACTTTATCTGCAGAAGACAAATAGATGGTTTTTGGGACAGTGGTGACCCTGAGGAATGTTGTTTGTGATGAACACAATATCCTGGGTATCTCTCCTCTTCTGCCCTCTTGCAGCCCATGTGTGAGCACAGCAGGGCTTCTTATTAAAATATGGGGGGTGGGAGTGTCATGTTCCAATACTTGTTCTACTGATACCAGTGATTAAGCAGGGCCTGCTTTCCCATCAAATCCCCTGGGCGAGTGTACCAGAGCAGGACTGTTCTGTCCAGTTTCCTTGTTAGCGAGCAGGAGAGGGAAGTAAATTACTCCTGGCTGGCAGTATGATTTGTCAAGCATGGGGAGATATGATTTCCTCCTATTCTTTGAAAATATCTATATGTTTCTACGTGGAATTGATAGCACATCTATATTCCTGACATATATTTGCAAAAATCTCTTATTGTTATTTTAAAATTTGGTAGTGTGGCAGTGTTGTTGGATATGAAATATGAAACCAGCTGCAAGCTCCTGAACCTCTCCAGCTGGGGGCTGGATCGACTCCTTAATGGTTTTGTTCAGGAAGCGTCATCGAATCCGTTCCTCTCTCAGCTGTGGGGGATAGACACTCACTAGCTCCATTTGCCTTGAGGCTAATCAGGACTAACTTGCTGTCAATACAATCTAACCGGATCCTTCCCACTAGGAAAGCAGACCACTACCTCTCATGTTAAGCAACCCAGGCGACATAGCAGGAAGCATGCTATCTGAGAAAGATGGAGGGTGAAAACCCAGAAACAGCCAGAAGGAACAGGCACACGTCCCCTTAATCCTCCCCTTAAATGCCACAAAAGATCTCAGAACACTGTCTGTAAAATATAAGTAAGTGCATGGAGAGGTGGAGAGAAGGCAATAAAACAAATTATAAAAGTTACCCAATGAAAGTGTCCTGCTTTTGGAGAGGGGCAAGCAGAATAGAAATTGACTCTTGTCAAAAGGAAGCAAGGACTTGCATGGACACTGCATCCATGAGAAATGGAAGAGACTCCAAATGCTGCTCACTAAAACCTGTGAGATAAAGCAGCCAAGGCCTAGAAGGGAAGACAGAGAGGTCGGAGTTATGCTATAGGTTTGTAGTGTGAGAAAGGTCAAAAGGAGAAGGTGGCAGTAATGTATGTAAAAGCAGGATTTAGTAATGGGAGTAAACGCGGGGGTATCAAGGAGTATCAACCTGCCCTGAGTAAGTCATCTGAAAATACCAATAAAATGGAAACCCTTGGTAGTTATGCTTATGAGAGAGGATTTAGAACAAATAACATTACAACCTCCAAGTCAACTTCAACTCATAGTGAGTCTCCATAGGTTTGGTAAATCTTTTTTTTAAAAATCATCTTACTTGGGGACTCTTACAAATCTTCCAACAATTCATCATTCAATTGTAATAAGCACATTTGTACATATGTTGCCATCAACATCCCCAAGATGTTTCCTTTCTTCTTGAGCCCTTTGTATCAGGTGCTTTCCCCCTACCTCCCTCATGAATCCTTGTTCAATATATATTATTTTATTTTGTATCTTATAATTATATATTATTATTATTATTTCATGTTTTATAATAACTTATTGTTATTTTGTATCTGTTGTCTCCTCTTACCCACATTTCTGTTATTTACCCCCCTGGGAGGTGGGTTGCATATACAATCTTGTGAAGAGTTATCCCTTTCTGCCCCTGCCTCCTCCCCCCACCTCTGATCCACCTACCCTCATGATAATGCTATTCTCACTACCACTCATGCAGATTTTATCTGTCCTGAATTCCATGTATTGAGGGCTGTTACGTATATCAATGAACATGCTCTGGTCTAGCTGGATCTGTAAGATTGAACTGAGTCATGGTAGTGCTGGGAAGGAAGCATTCACAACTAGAGGAATGTTGTGTGTTTCATGGATGCTATACTGCACCCTGGTTGAGACGTCCCTTCCTAGGAACCCTTCTGTGGGGGAATGTCCAACTGTCTACACATGGACTTTGGTTTTCAACTCTGCCCCATCTCATCACATTGATATAATTGTTTGTTTGAGATTTTTTGATACCTCATCTCATAGATACCTTATGATCACACAGTCAGATGTTTTCCTTCCATGTGGGCTTATTTGTTTACCTGTTAGATGGCCACCTTTTTAACTTCAAGCCTTTGAGACCCCAGATACTCTCTCTTTTGATAGCCAGACACCATCTGCTTTCTTTACCAGATTTGTGTATGTACTCATTTGGTCTTTAGCAATCATTTTGGGAAGGTGAGTATCAGAGAGTTCCAGGTGATTAAAACAAAGTGTTCTTGTGTTTAGGGAGCCTTTCAGTTGAGGCTCATATTCCAACTGCTATCTAATACTTCACATATAAATAAATGTATATTGGCCGCTATCCCTTTCATTATAAATTAATATTCTTACATGCATACATGTCTATAACTATACCTCTATGAATAACTTTTTCCTCCTACTTCTTTCCTCTATTTCAGTTGACCTTCCTCTTGTCCCACCATCATGGTCACCCTCCATTTGGCTCTCAGTAGTCCCTCTCAGCTGCAGTGTACTTGATCATAGCCCACCAATCATTACCCGCCCTCCACCTCCCTGCCCCTCCTCTCCCACTCCCCTCTCCCACAGGAGTGCCAGTTCCATTGTTTTCTCCACAGAATTGTTTGTCCTGCTTATCTTCTGTAGATAGACATAGAGAGAAAGAAAAACAAAAACAAAAATGATAGATAGCTCCAGATCCATCTGCTGACAGTTCCCGACCCTTATGAGTGTTTTCCAATTGGGTGTGATGAGTTGCCAAGTCCTGTCCCCTGAGTCCAAGTGTGTTTTCTGGATTCCTTGGGGACACGGTTACTTTGCGCTCTTGCTGCCTTGTTTCACTCCCTTCCTGTTTCACCCTCATATCGGGACTCCTAGTTAGCAGTAAAACCAAACAAGACCCAGACTCCCTGCCACTGGGTCCATGCTGACTCACAGAGAGCCAGAGGACAAGCTGCAACTGCCCCTGTGTGTTCTCGAGACTGAGTCATTGCAGGAGGGGAAATGCCCGTCTTTCTTCCGAGGGGCAGCGGGTAGTTTTGCACTGCTGATCTGAGGACATCATTGCAGCAAATGGCATTGTACCTTTAAATTGTTTGCATGTATGGAAGATCGGCATATCGATATAGGGCTGGGTTTTCTGGAATCAGAACCACCCGCAGGTCTCTGGGAGAAAGAGTGGGCTTTCTACTCCAGTAAAGGGCTCATGGTGAGTCCACTTCACCAGATGGCCACAAGTTTGGTTCTGGAATCCTCCCAAGACTAGATTGCCAGGAATTTCTCCCGTGGGACTGCACGGTGGGTCTGAAGCTGGTAGCAGCTGAAGGGGTGACCAATGATGCCACCGGCTCCTTATTTACCACCCTTGGATAATGTACACGCTGCAGCCATGATGCAGAGAGTTCTTTAACAGATGACGCTAAAATTCTTCAGAAAGGTGAATTCAAAACAGTTTGACCAGGTGATTGAGTCTCATACAATTGTGACTCTTGTTGGGTGCCATTGCATCAGTGCCAGGTCACAGAGAGGTGGTCCTGCACCATCCTCGCCACCCTTCTTGTGTTTGAGTCGCTGTTACAGCCCCAGCATCAATCCACTTATTGAGGGGTTTCCACTGTTCTCCTGACCCACTGTTCTACTGAGCACGATGGCCTCTTCCAGAGCCTGGTTCCTCGAGCTAACATATGTCCGAAGCATGATAGATGAAGTCTTGTCCTCCTTGCTTCTAACCAGTATTCTCTGTACTTCTTCAAGGCAGATGCTTGTTCTTATGACAGTCCACTTATTACATTTATTATTCAACTTTATTTTATAGTTGCCAGATTCTCAGGTTGGGGATAATGTAATCTTTTAGCAATTCACTGGTGTTTTCATAAAGAAATATCTAGTTTGGTTGGCCTTCCTAGAGATACATGATCCCAGCAGCCAAGCCTCCAGCAGTACATAAAAGTAACTTGTGTCTTGTGTGCATCCTGGAAGAAGATCACTTAGGGGGAAAGTAGTGAGATGTCTAGAATCTTCAGTCCTAAGAAGAAGGATTGCGTACTCTTTGAAGAAAGTTTTAAGAAAATTTATAAGGTGCTTCAAAATGTCCCACTGGCTAATGTGCCCTTGAGAACCAAGCAGTTCCCGTTTGCCAAAGAGGCAGGGTTGAGGAACGGCTTTCTTTTGAAATCTCCAGTGTGTCGTGCTTACAGTCAACCATTGGAGGTGGGAAACAGGAGTTGAGTTAATTAGAGCCATCATTTGTAGGGTTGAAAGAGTTAGAGGGTGGGAAATGTGAATGATACAATAGAAAAATATTATTTGAGGAAAAATCAGATATGGTGTGTTTCCCATAGATGCGTTTTGTTTTCTCTCTCCTTTATATTTCAGAGTGGTTCCAAATCTAACAACACTGTCTGATATGATGGTGTGGGGTAAAATACGCCTGTTTATTTGAGGGAAATGATGGCATGTGAAGCTGGGAGGGGGTTCACATTATACCCCCTGATAGAAAAACTTGTCCAGAAGTTCCGTCTAAATAAAAGCAAGGAGCACCCTAAACAGCAGGCTATGGCCTACCTGGGCTGACTCATAAGACTAGTGCTATAAGAGCTGCACTCCAAGTTTATTTATGTGCCATAGCCTAAACTTGAATTTAACAACAAAAAGTAGCTATCAAAATTAGAATGAGTTGTTGAGACCATTCATAGAGGAAAAAGTTGTGACAGCAAAGGTCCCAACTATAAAGAGACTTTACAGCAAAGAGTAGTCAATGAATTCTAAAGGGTAACTTTTCTGGTGACAGAGGCAAGAGTGAGTTCTAATACTAGACCCAAGCATTTCCTTAAGTTATCTGAGCTAGTACCCAAAGAAAAGTAAATCATCAGAAATGTTCAATCCTGGAGAGTTAAAAATCTTGAATTTACTTGGAAAACAAACAACAAAAACATTATTGGTATCAAAATAGAAGCATTTCCTCCATAGTATCAAATGATATCTATCGATCTTTCTAGTATATGTATGCATTTTTGCAGTTAGATACATTCTGAAATTCACCCTGGAATGTTGGATGACCTAAGCAAAAGGGGAAAACCAACAAAGCAAACCATGTGAACAGAAAACAGCTCAGAGTGACTCCAGAAGACAAAGCACTATCATGAGAGAGGTGCAAGAGCCTTAGGTGATAAAAGACATGGTGAAGAACAGACTCAGCATATCTCAAGCTAGAAGAATTGCAGAAAAGACTCAAGCCTCCACTTACATTATTGAGGGATTCTACAGAAACCACCCCTACCCTTCCAAGGAAAAAAAAAGAATAGCTGAAGATGATGATATGTATAAACATAGTCACTGTGTCAAAACTTACTGGTCAACATCCACCCATTTCAGGATATAGTCTATCATCAAGAACTGATGGTACCAAAGGAAGAAGTCCATGCTCCACAGAAGCAGTGGCAAAAAACAGGGGTTCAAGACTTGACGGAATACCAATTGGGTAGTTCCATCAAGCTGCTGTACCACTGGCAGTGTTCATTCATTGATGCCAAAGATATTTGAAAGACAGCTACCTGGTGAATCCACTGTATGGGATCCATATTTGCATATATTCCTAAGAAAGGTGACCAAGCAGAATGAAAAACTGATGAAACAATGCCATGAATATGACATACAACTTAAATTTGCATAAGATGGTTCCATAGTGGGTGCCACAGCATCTTGCCGAAGCTGCCAGAAATTCTAGTTTGATGAAACAGAGGATATGACATGGCGCTCTATCATTTCTGAGTCCAACTGAATCTTGGCTGAAGAAAAAACAGAATACTAAAAAGGCAATTAGCCTGTGATTTATTGACTATGTTAAGGCATTCAACTTTGCAGATCATAACACATTTTGGTTAGCCTTACAAAAATAGGAAACCAGAACACTTAATCATGTTCATACCTAAAGGCAGTTATTGGAACCAAACAAGATAATGCTTGACAGCTTACTACCAAGAAAGACTTTGAATTCAGCATTGAATCTTTTGATCACAGAGTTTGATTTGGATACTAAACAAGGAAACTAGACCACCAGAGACTGGATGATTGAGAAAAGCATGACATCAGGATGGGAGTTAGACTATTTGACATTCTGAGTTACGCAGCTACACAACCGTGCTAGCTGAAAGCAAAGGAGACTTAAAGCACATAAATATGAAAACCAGCCTAAAGCCTTCAGTATCAGTAACACTTCACCAAAAGGGAAACAGAACCCTTCATAACTAGATTGATATGCAATATCATAATAAATGGAGAATATATTGACGTTGTCAAGAATTCTAGTATACTTGGATCCATAATCAATACCTGTGGAAGCAATAACCAAGAAATCAAATTACATATTGTGTTGGCCAAGACTACTGCACAAAATCACTTTTAAGTGTTTAAAAGCAAAAAATGTTTTTTTGAGGACTAAAGTGTACCTAAGACAAGAAACTACTATTTTCAGCACCTTTGTATGCTTACAAAAGTTGGGCAATGAATACAGATGATTTAAGAAGCATCAATACTTTTGAATTATGGTGTTGGCAAGAAAATATATTGAATATACTGGGCTCTTTCATATGAAAAACCAACTATCTCTTGAAAGAAGTACAGCCAAAATTCTCCTTAGAAGCAAGGATAGTCAGGCTTCATCTCATGCTCTTGACCATGTGATCAGGATGGACCAGTCCTGGGAGAAGGGTGTCCTACTTAGAAAAGGACAGGAGGCTGGGGGTGGGGGGCAGGGTGGTCATTGAAAATCAGGAAGATCCTTAATGAGTTGACATGACACAGTGACTAAAATAATGGAACTCCAATGCAGCAAGATTTAGGAGACCACGTGACCTCTGACTGGAAAGTGTTTAGTTCTATTGTCTAGAGAGAGGATCACTATGAACTGTAGCCACCTCAATAAAACTAACAACAAAATACCCATGCAATTTATGTGACTCTGTTTTATAGCATGGCTGTGAGCCTGAAGTGACCCGACAGCATAGGTTTTACACACACACACACACACACACACACACACACACACGTACATAGATGATGGGGAAATGGAATTAAAATAATTAAATATAATTATTGAAAATATAATTTAAAGCCCCCTCTTCAAAGCTCGCTTGCTTGTCTGCATATTGATTTTTAGATGCCTGTTTACTTCACAAAAGGCAGACCATGTGTAAGGGTCATTAATATAATAATGGCTTCATGTTCTGGGGAATGATAAAGGCTGTTGGCCCAAACTTGACCCAACATTGATCTGTGCATATCTTACTAGAAGTTTCCTTAAAGGCTGCCTACTGCTATCATCATTAGATGGAGTTTGCTGTACATTTCATTGTCTGCTCTAAGGTCCAGCTGTAAGCTGACCACGAGGCAGATTTTCAGCTGGTTTGAACACAAGTCTGGGAAAAGCAGACATTGTCTTCCTCATCTAAATTCAATTAGCTACATTAACTGAGTAGGTTTTCCATGTACAAATTTATACTTCTCTCCTGGTGACAAAATTGTTTCTCTATGTAGACAAATCAATTTGGGAAGGTAAGGGGCACTAAAAATCCAATTTGAAAAGAACAACCCCCAGAAAGGATCAACATTTAGCATATTAGTCCCACAGGAACTATTTATATTTTAAAGCATTGAAGTTCTAGATGCAGCTATTTAGAAACCATCAGAAGTAGAGTGTAGCCATTAGGAATATAAAGTTTTTATGTGAATTTTTCTCCCGACTCGGCAAGTAAGGGTAGCACTATTTGTACAGGATTTCTATGGCTCTAGACAATAGTAATACATAGAAAGTTGTTGAAATACAGTCTGGTCATCAGCACCAGGTAAATGTCTATCCCTGGAATGATAACCATTATCTTTTCAACTCTAGGAGACATGTCGGTTCTTTCCTCACATCGCTGGAGGATCAGAGTGGTTCCATTGCTGGGGTTTCTCTGCTGGTTCCCTGTTCCAACTGCCAGTGTTCACAGTTTTAACATTTTCACAGTTCTTTTAAGATTTAAAAATAGATAACAGGTTCATCACACAGGCAATCTCAAAAACTATATTTACACAGAATGCTTTAAGGCAAATGTAATTAAGGTTATAATTACAATTAATTTGATTGTATTTTTTAGCTGCTTTTATTCTTTCATCCTTGATTGCAGAATCCAGCACTAGACTCGTTTCCCTGTAATTTGCTGGGAGTCAGAAAACCTTCCACACATTCATTTTCTACTCCAGTGCCAGCTTTCGTTGATTAACATCCTTTCAACTTATCTTATAATTACCACATACATGGTGTTTTCTTAATTCTTCAGTAGCTTCTGAGGGGGGGAAACACAGTAGCATGTTTAGAATAAAGATAATGAGATGGGGCAATAAGTACAATCATTGAAGGGGAAGACGATGCAGACAGGATGAGAGGAAGGGGACTGAGACAGGAGACAAAGGAAGTACAGGAGAACTAGGAAAATGTACTTGCTTTCATTCCTAGTTTACTTATCTTCACATACTTACTCTCTACAACAATGAGACACCTGAGCACAGGTCTTTATTCCATTCTAGAGTTGGAGTAGCTAAGGTGTAGAGAGACTTCAGGCAAATTCCCTGAGTTCACACAGCCACTAACAAATGGAGCCACGTCCAAATACAATTCAAGGATTTGTAAGCTAAGTCACCAGCTTTGTATTTTCTAAATGTTCTTTATATCATTGTTCAACAGGTTGAGTTTTTGAGTTCTCTTCCCTTTAAAAGAGAGTATTTTCTCTTTAAATACTAGCTACTGGAATGTATATACACACACATACACCTTGTTGCTGTAGGTGCTGGCCCATTCTTTTTGACTCTTAACCACTGCTGATCCCAGGCCATCCTCACAGTCTGTATGTGTGAGAACATTGTTGCTGCTACTGTGTCAGTCCATCTCATCTGTTGAGAGGGTCTTCTTCTTTAAGTCCCCCCACTCACCCCCAGTCCTCTATTTTACAAAGCATTTGGTTCTCCAGGAACTGATCTCTCCCGATTATTTATATATGTCCTGGCTGTACTTCTTCCAATACACATTTGCTTGATTTCATATTCATTCCATATTCTTTATCAACATTATCATTCAAAGACTTCAACACTTCTTCAGAGTCATCCATGGTGGACAGGTTTCAGAGGAACACTGGACTAAAAGAGACAAATAAGAAGAAATATGTATGTAGCCCACTCCTGAGAGGTTAGCCACTGATAATTCTGACTTGTGGCAGAAAGTTGTATGATACAGTGTCGGGTAATGAATCCTTCCAGCACAACCAGAGAAGGACAGCCTCTTCCAAGCAGAGTTCACCATAAGGAAATGGATGAAGCAAAGTTTTCAGAAACTTCATTTGCTGAAAGCACATGACTCAAGAGAAACATCTGTAAAGATGCAATAATTGGAATATGAAAAATTAAAATAATTGTAATATGGACTATAAGATCTTGTGAGGAGCCGGTGATCGCTCTCCTACACTGACGCACGTTGCCGTGCTCTCATGCTGTGACACACACAGCCTTTTCCTGTGTCGGTTCCTGGCCTCTATGTTTAGTTTATATTTTACCCTTTTGTATAAACTATATAGCTTGCTCTGCTTGTGTTACATTCAAGTCACTATACCTTTGTATTGTTCTATAGTGCTTACATATGTCGTAACCTTTAGTCCATTAGATCATATTGTAGCTCTGTGATTGGTTGCTTTAAGTTGCCCCGCTTGACTCCTGTATACCCCCATTAGCATACGGACCAAGTTGAGGACTCCAGCCCCTTTTGCTCGCCTTTTTTCCCTTATTTGGCACTTATCCAGGATTGGCCCCTGTTAACTCTACCTCATTAGCATAAGCTGTGACCTTTACTCCTGACCATTGGCATTATATACCCTGAGTTTTGCCCCAATAAATGAGACTTGATCAGACTCACGTCTTGTCTCCATTCTCTGTGTCCCCTGCCCATCTGCGTTTCCAGGCCTCCGGATCGGGACATCATGTTGAATGACCTGCAGGCTGGGTCAAGATATGAACCTGGAAAAATTGCAAGTTGTCTATCTATTTTGAAGAATTTTGCTACCTGTGTTAGGATATTAATCATCCTCTACCAGTAAGAGTAGCCAATGGAATTGTTATACAAGTTATGACATCAACCAAAAAAGTCAATGATTATGAAATGGAAAACTTTACCAAGTTCTTCTTTCTAAATTTAACCAAGCACACGATCAAGATGTATTGATAAGCCCTGATCATTGTTATGGGAAATTAGGAAACAAGGAGGAAGAATCATTCATTGGAAAGCACAGCCTAGGTGATGAAAAAGATCACATGATAAACTTTCTTAAGATGAGCACTTTGTTCTTTGAAAATGATATTTTTTAGCAACATCAGAGGTGACTGTACATATGGACCTCCCTAGATGGAATACTTAAGAATAACATTACCAGGAGAGATGATAGACTCAACATCATCTTGCAAAACAAGTCCAGGGATTGATTGGGAAACAGATCATTCATTGGCAATACTCAAGTACAGGTGAAGCCGAAGAAAAGAAAAACAAATTAATAAGAGCCCAACTATGAACTTGAGTCTATCACATCTGAATTTAGAGACTCTCTGAGGAATGTTTAACTGCCTGAACACTAATGACCAAAGAACAAGGAAGTGACAGCATGACATCAAGAACATCCTACATGAAGAAAGCAATAGACTATTGAAAAGTTGAAGACAGGGAAGGAAAAACAGACCAAAATGGATATCAGAAGACAATCTGAAACCATGGTTGAAGCAAGTCTAGCTGAAGCAAAGGGAAGGAATATTGGTATAAAACAGCTGATAAAGAAAATCCAAAGGGCGTCAGGACAGGACCAAAGAAAAAGCATTATGAGATCACAGAGTTGAAAACCCTCTAGTTTCATTCTCTATCAGATCTAAACACTGGTCAGAGTGGTTACAAAAGCAAGACAAGTAACACCGAAACTGACTTCAACACTTTCATAGTACATGTGCTAATATCAGATTATTTTAAAGCAAAATAACAACGATAAGTAATGGTCCATATTCAATCTTGTCAGGAGGTAAGTATATGATTCAGAACTACTGGGATTGAAATATGTTCAAGAAGGCTTCTGTGGATCAGCTGATGGTATAGAACTGCTGGCCTTGTGATCACAGCTCTTCACTTTCCTACAAAGGTTCTGGCCATAAACAATGTCCCCAGAATTGAACAAATACCCACTGGAACCTTCCCCCAAAGAATGTAGTGCAAAAGCACTTACTTATGTAGGCAGAGAAATGTGATCAATGGAGTGAACAAGATCCTCAGTTTTATCCATCTCAAAGAAAGTTGATATTATGGTATTCAAAAATTATCAAGTAATACCATTGATATCTGTCACAAGCAAAATTTGGATTAGATTTAGAAGAGTATCAGGAATGAGGGATATCCTTGCTGATTTTTGATGAATCTTGGCTGAAAGCAGAGAATACCAGGAAGATGTTGAATCAAGACTTGTTTACTATGTAAAGACATCCAACTTGAGGGCAGATTACATTGTAAAATTGTGCTGATGCAGAATCTATTCAAGGGCCAACATAGAGGCTTTCATACAAAACCAGAGGGTACTGCAGGGTTTCAAGTCAGAAACGCTGTGTGTCAGGGTTTTAACTTTTCACTCTACTTGCTAAATCCATATGCTAAGGAACTCATGTAAAAAAAAAACTATTCTCTGGGAAAACAGATTTGGAAGAAGACTCATTAGTGCTTGAGATATTCAGATGATACCACCTTCCTTGCTGGAAGCAAACTTAAAAAATCCACTGAGGGCCATCAGAGGCCTTCATTGTGAATTACCTCTCAATACAGGGAAAATAAACAGCCCAATATCACGATGACAGACAGAGATGGTTGGAGTCACAATGGATTTCATGTTACTTGGGTCTGCTATCAGGGCTCATAGAATCAATAGTCAATAAATATAAGAATGTATTGCATTTAGCAATATGCTGTAAAACATCTCTTTAAAATGTTAGAAATTGCAAAGCTGTCCTTTCAGAGACTAAGGTGTGCCTGTCCTAAGTCATGGTATTTTTCAATTGCCTTATATCCTCTGCTAACATGGAAACTGAATAAGGAAGACTGAAGATAAAAATGATACCTTTGGGAGTGGTGTGGTGGGTGGAGATTCAAAGACATACCTCAGGCTGTTAGAAAAATGAGCAGATCTGTTTATCGATGGGATATTGGCAGAACACTCCTTAAAAATGAGGGCTGGCAAGGCTCCTTCTCACATTCTTTGGCCATATTGTCCAGAGGGAACAGTTCCTAGAGAAGGACATCAAGCTTTGTAAAGTGGTGTCTGGAAACAAGAGGAAGACCTCCAATAAGATGGAGTGGCAGAATAGCTGTGCCAGCAAGCTCCTACATGAGAGTTGTAAGGACAGTCCAAGGCGGGGCAGTGTTTCCCTCTGTCGGTGTGTGGTTGCTGTTCTGCTGAACCCTCACAGTGGCCCCTAACAGCAACAGTGCATTCTAGCCGACCTCACCGACCCATGCTTCCTAATCACAGGAGATTTGATGGCAGACAGAGCAGCAAAGGAGTCTTGCAACAAACATGCAAGCAGAGTGTCCCATCTAGCCAAGTACTCACAGGACCCCTGGATGCCTGAGTCGCAGTGCCCCATCGAGTGTTTTGGGAGGGGAGCAATGCTCTAGGCCGTTATTCCAGGAGAACCAGTGGTGCATTTGAATTGTCAACCGTGGCATCACCAGGGCTCCTCCCCCCATCTGGAGGCCTCTGTCATTTCCTGATGACCTTCCGGGCTGAGCTGAGCATGGTTTCATGTTGCAGATGCACCTCCTTCCAGCAGTCCATTCCCCTTTGAGACGTGCCGCTCACCCCAGGGTTGCTCTTCGCCATAGCATTGCTTGTGGGCACCGTGCTCTCTGACACAGGGCAATGTAGTCCAGAACCTTCTGTTTCCCCAGATGTCTGGCAAGGTTTTATATGGGGACAGAAATGATGGAGGAGAAGATCAACTCTCTCCTACAGCTGGCTTTTAAAAGAATAAGTTACGTAAGACACCTTGGTGGTTCTGTGGGTTATGTGCAGGGCTGCTAACTGCAAGGTGGGCCGTTCAAGTCTGATGGCAGGACTGTTTACTGGGAATCCCTGGGGAACGGTTCTACTCTGTCCTCCTGGATCTTCATGAGCTGGAATCAACTCTACCATGTTATGTCAAGCTGTCCTGAGTGCAGAAAGGTGAGGTGCTCTGCTAATATGCAAAAGTCAGGGGCTTCTTCCTACCAGTCTCTCCCCAGGAAAAGTCATGGTGTCCCTTATTTCCATAAAACCTTGGCTTAGTCCTATGAGGGAGGACAAACTTGACTACATCAAGCCTAATTGAGTAGGCTACTTATATCTGGAATGGATCAAAACATATATTGTGTTTCCTCTCTCTATATCTTTTGGTGTCATTCATCAGAGTAGAATTGCAAGGCTTGCTTTCATACAAATACAATAATTACTGCCTTGTGGTGGTGCTTAATAGAAAGTGAGTGTCTTAAAAAGAATGATGGCAGCATATATATAAATATGCTTGATACAGTTGATGTATAGATTGTTCTAAGAGTTGTAAGAGTCCCCAATAAAATGATCTTTTAATTTACAAAAATACATTGTGATTGAAACAGAGGTTTACAGAGCAAATTGGTTTCCCATTCAGGAATCCAGACAGGTTCTGCTTGAATCCACAATGTGACCTGACCACACCCTTCCCACTCCCTTCCTGTGTTTACTGTTCTCATGTTTCCTTCTTTTCCTGCCCCTGGGGTCTTCTGAGCTTTCTCCTTGGCATCGAATTGATGGGTAGAGCTGCCCCCGTGAGTTTCTCAGACTGTGACTCTTGACAGTGCAGGAGGAGAAAGTCTCATCTACCCAAAGGCCCAGGGGCCATGTGACTGAGCTCAAGGATAGGAGAGAGATTGAGCAGGTGGCCGAGGAGACCATGACTGCTTCCACACTGTTTTCATACCCTTGTTCACAGTAAGAGGCCAACTTCCCTACGAAGCCCCCCACGGTGTGAGTGCTGTCTGTGATGTCTGTGTGGCTATTACAATGTCTAGGGAACCCAGCACCAAACAGGGTGCTGTGGGAAGAACAAGTGATGTCGCAATTGAGGAAGGATGGAGTATGGAGGCTTGGCTGACCCCTAGGGGTCTTGAGGCACTAGGGAAGCCAGCGGGTGTCAGAGGTGTCCATCCCCAACCCAACCCTGCTACTTCTCACAGTTCAAAGGGTTTCTGATCTGGTCAAAATTTCAACAAAAATGATGATGCCATGTAACGACTTACGAGAATGCTTAGCTTGGTAATGACTGTTTGGTAATGACTTTGGGTCAATTCGGTTGGTTGGTTGCTTATTTTGCAGCTTTCCCAGTTCCTGCTGCCTTCCCCCACACCCCTCACTGGAGACTTTTCAGGCCCCGGTGTTTTTCGGGGCTATTTTACATCTTGACATGAAGGTATGCAAATTCCCTGAGGGTTTTGGTCACTATTTTTTCAAACTGCAGGCTAGGAGTGGAATGAGAAAGCCACTCACAGGGCCGCAACTGGGATAAAATGCTATGTAAATCTAGTACAGTTTTAAAATACAAATGACCAGAGTGTAATTCATGGGCTTTAGAAAACTTTGACTTATGAAACATTGCTTCAAAGTATATGGAGCAAAGTATGTGGATGTACAAAATGTATGTATATGCTTGACAAAATAGACTTCCTCTCTCTCTAGATGTAACAATGTATGTGTATATGTGCAGAGAGATGACACAGATAGATAAACAGATAGATAGGTTTTCTAGGGAAAATGCGTGTTTAGTATGATATGTTTCCACGTAGTAAATGTCACTATTTTAAATCACACCTCTTTCTAACTCAGTATGATTTGTTAAACGCATCTGCACAGATTCCAAAGGGATATGTGTCACCTCCCTCATGACATGACCTCCATGAGAAGGAGAGCAGCGATCTGGACACAGAAGGAAGTGGACATCCATTTTCCCAACTGGGAAGTCTGAGACCTTCAAGATGAAGTGGGGAAATATTTTATCAAACTGCAAGAAGTAGCTTGCACTTTCCCACCAGATGATCACCAAGCACCTTGGAGACCATGGACAGAAAAGTAAGCACATTCTAGGAAGCACTCCCAGACCAGCAGGATGGGGGGGGGGGCATTGCTAGGGATTGAGTTCCTACCCCTTGCTTGTCTTTGGAAAGCATCTTAAAAAATATGATCAGTTAACAACAGGAGGGCAGACTGGAGCAGAGTGGGCCCTCATCCCATCTGAGCAGTGTCCTGCTGTCAGCAAAGAGACCATGGCATGCAGCGATGGAGGCAGAGATGGAGCTGTATGGCATTTACAGAACAAGAGAGACTGCAGCTACTGGGAACAATGGTAAGTATGGCTCTGGGCTCGTGGTGCTTCACTCTGTTGGCTATGGCATCGCTCTAAGTTGGAACCAAATCGATACTTCCCGAAGACAGCACCTGGAACCACAAGACAAAGGAAAGGGTCTTCTCCAAGCACCTGGTAAAGAGCAAGAGCCTTCAGGTTTCCAGCCTTCAGAGGAAATCCCTTCCTGGTGAGCCAGCCACTCAGGAGCTCTGTGTGACAGCAGCACTCTTCCTGGAGGCAGGCTTAATCAATAAGAGGGCAGGAGGAGCTGCTGAAGCCAGGCCACTAGCAGCTCTCAAAGGTTGTGGGCAGGAAAGATGAGAACCGCTGCCCTCCCTGGACTTCTTTGTCATATCTGCATTGGCTGGATCTACAGCAAGACTAACATGATCTAAAAACCAGACTGGAAGGCAAAGGGCATTTGAGGGAACTGTCAGGAAAGAACAAAATCCCTGGGGCTATGCATCAAAAAATGAGTGTTCTAAGCCATTGAGATGCACCTGGGCACACAGGCTTGCTATCTGTTTCTGAGAGGTTCCAACCAAACCAAACTCACTGTCATCGAGCTGCCTCCGACTCACTGTGACTGTAGAACAGGGCAGGACTTCCTCCTTGGGTTTCCGAGGCTATAACTCTTTAAGGGAGTAGAAAGCCCTGTCTTCCTCCCATAGGGCGCCTGGCAGTTTCGAACTGCTAACCTTGGGTCAGCAACCCAACATGTAACCATGGCAACCAAGACTCCTCCTTACCAACCCTGAGGGCAGTTCTGCTCCAAGAGTCCCAAGGACTCAGCATCAAGGAACAACAGTACACAGGTGATAAAGTTTAGCCTCTGCCCCTGAGGCAAATTCATCACAAAGAAAAAAAATCTATACATCATGATAATAGGATCAATCAATCAAAGGAGGCGATGTTATAATTTATATAAATCCGGGATGAGCCTGAAGAATATTTGAAGAATTTGCAGAATGATAGGAAAACAATGGACAAACAGGAGCTTTTTAATACGCTTATCTTGGTAATTGATAAATTAAGCAGAAGGAAAATCACTCAGGATAAAGAGATTTGGATAATGCAATTAGCTGATTTGATCTAGCAGATAAATATACACTACACTCAACACCAGCCGAATACATTTCAAGCCTGAGAGAACACTTAGGAAAATGGACCACATACTGGGGTCTGAAACAGGGCTCCTCATATTTCAAAGATTAATTACAAGGCAGCAAAATATTCTCCCCATATTTCATAAATTAAATTAGCAATCAATTATATGTTAAAAAAGATAACTAGTAGGTCAAATGTTCCAGGGAGAGGACACAGAGAACAATATTAAGTAAGAATGTAGCATAAGATCCATCAAGAAATTGTTATGTAGGCTCAAACAGGATGTGAGAAGGGATATATAAAATCACCAAGTAGTCTTAAAGCATTCTATTCTTAGCAGGTGCTAAACCAGAAAAGCCTTGTCCTGACCATGCAATGAGTAGCATGGTCCCCAGAATGGATGGCACGCACAAGAAGTGGTTGAACCGTGAACAGTAGATTGACTTACGGAAGCTAAACAGCAATGCCAACAACTGGAGTGAAAGGGGCAAGAGGAGACAATCTAACTAGATAATAACTATTCTGGACGCTGTAGGAATCGTGGGGTAAGTGTCCACTCACAGAAACCTTATGCACAAGAGAACTCTGCCTTCTTCATACTCAGTGCTAGGTGTCTGCCTGTTCTTGCACTGAGGTGTCAATCCATCACTTGGCAGGGCTCCCTCGAGGTTTGCTGACTTTCTGCTTTGCCAGGTATGATGTCCTTCTCGAGGGCCTTGTCCTTTCATGATAATGTATCAAAAGTACATGCGACACACTCTTAGCTTCTCTGATCCTAAGTAGCATTCTGGTTATACTTCCTCCAAGACAGACTTGTTTGTTCTCTTGGAACTCCATGGTACTTTCAATAGTCTTCGCCAGCACCATAATTCTTTGGTCCCTTCCTAATTCAATGTCCAGGTTTCACATACTATGGCTTGGGTCAGGCACACCTTAGTTCTGAAGGTAACTTCCTTGCTTTTCAACATTTAAAGAGGTCTTGTGTAGCAGATTTACCCTAGGCAAGGCGTCTTTTGATCTCTTGATGGCTGCTTCCATGAACACTGGTTGTGGATCCAAGCAAAATGAAGTCCTTGACAGGGTCAATCTTTCTCCTGTTTATCAGGATGTTACCTACTGGTCCACTTGTGAGGATTCTGGTTTTCTTTACATTGAGTTGAATGCACACAGAAGGCTACACATCTCAACATTTATCAGCCAGGGCTTTAAGCTCTCCTCACTTTCAGCAACCAAGATTATGTCATCTGGATATCATAGCTTGCTTATGTGCAGATAATATTGATTGAAGATATATTGAAGATTGAAGATAATATTGATTGAAGATAACACAACCCTAATGAACACCATTAAAAAATTAAAACTTTCAGTAGTTCCTTGTTTTGTTCCTTGTTTTGTTTACATAACTGCCTCGTGATCCATGTACAGGTTCAGCTGAGACAGTAGGGAGTACATTCAGTGCACAACCTGTATTCTTACCAACTAATAAAATAATAATGAGAAAAATGAAACATTCCACCAACTTTTACAATCTGAAAATGATCAAACTGGAATCCAGATCTATATTGATAATCGCTGGTGATCGGAATTTGCAAGTTGTAAACAGAGAAAGCATTCGCAGTTGAAAAGAACGAACTTGCTGATAGAACAGGCTCTGGAAAATACAGGATCGAATTTTTCAAACTGATGACTCGTCCATTGTAAATACTCTTTCTCAACAACCTAAATGGAATGTCCCTGAATAGCATCCAGCACATCTGTGAGCAGAGACATGGAATGTCCCTGAATAGCATCCAGCACATCTGTGAGCAGAGACAACGGAGAAGCTGCTCAACAGCATTAGCTCCACAAAACCAGGACCTGAGAGTGGAACCGACCAGAATTGCTTGTATGTAAGATGGGGTAGACACTGAAGAAAAGTAAATGAATCAACAAGAGTCAAAACACCTAAATAGCGAGGGCATTATCCACCTAAGAGAGAGGTGATTTCGAGAAGAGATTTGAGTATATTCTACCTAATAGAGAGATCATTTGAAAAAGAGATTTGAAAAATTGAGTACTGATAACTGAAAACCAGTTGTGGCACTAAACACAATAAGGATGTTAAAAGGACAAGACAAAAAGAAAAGACCAAATGGGTTGTCTGGAGAGACTGAAAGTTACTCTTGAACAGGGGGAAGCTAAACCAAATGGAAGAAACAATGTCATAAAATAACTGGGAAAAAAAAGAAAGAAAAGAACTGAAAGGAATCTGTGGAATGACAGCATGAGCATGGTTTACACGTTACCTTGTGCAAGGTAAGAAAGAACCTGCCAAGCATAGCTCGTGATGAAAGAACTGAAGGGGAAAAGCAAGTCTCTTGTTGTGATACTGAAGGATTCCATGGGCAATAAATCTGGTCATGCCTGAGACACCAAAGGAAGATGGAAGGAATACACAGAGTCACTATTCCAAAAATAGCTGGTCAATGTTCTACCATTAGAGAGGTAGCATTGGGTCAATAGCTGAATAGTCATATTGAAGGAGGCATGCAAGCATCATTGATGAATGTCATATAAGCCATTAGTCAATTATAGACCTCCAGGATTTTAAATGTTTCAAATAGCTGAGGCAACCCTGAGACCACTCACAAGTCTATAACAAGAAGCACTCACTGGTCTGTGCAAGCCAGCTACTCTGCATTTTCTAATAAGAGCTACTGTATCCTGCACACACTGGAATTCTCTAAAGCAGCATATTTCATTTGCCAGTCCTCTCCCCTCACCCCCCGCCCTGCAAAACCAACAAACAAGAGAAGGTAGAATGCACAACCTGTATGCAATGATTCTTCAGCTTAAAATATATTCTCAAAATATATTTGATTACGTCCCAAAAGAGAGATATTAACTAAACTGGGACAGTCACTAGTTTGCTTCTTTAGACCGACAAGTACAAATTATGTCAGAAGAGCCATCCATTACAGACAGGCTGGCAGTGGCCTGCATTGATGCTTAAGACCAGTGCCATTAGTCTCTCAGCCAAATACAATTCAGTGGAAGAAAGAATTTCAAGGGTCATTTTGATGACTATCTGAAAGACTCATAATGACACCATGACATACTTGGCTTTAATTCCTTATGCAATAAACACAACACACTGCCTCCTTTAAATACAACATCTAGTCTCGTAATGCTGCCGTCCAATTTGCAAAATCTATGATCAAATATTAAATCTCTAGTATTTTAATAATACAAAAAAGTAAAATATATTAAAATTATATATGACATACCAATAATATGAAAACTTGCTAGTATTTTGATAATATATTAAAAGTATATGTACTAAACATAAATAAAACTATCATCCTAGTATTTAATAATATATGAAATTTAAATATATTACAATGATATACTTCAAATATAAAAATAATAGTGAGACCAATTGCCATCTACATATGGACACATAGCAACCCCCTGTGAGTCTGAGGCTTTAATTGTGATGGGACTAGAGAGCCTCATCTCTCTCCAATATAAATAATATTAAAGATTTATATTTGATTATGCAGGTTGCAATCAACAGGAAACTGGATGTCATACCTAAGATGAGGCAGTATGTGCTTTTAACTCTCCAAGAATAAGAAAACCAGTATGTCCAAGATGTTTCATTTAATTTCTTTTTAAGGATTCCTGGTGGTATAGTTGGTGACAAGTTCAAAACCACTAGCTACTCTGTGGGAGAAAGTTGAGGCTATCTATTCCTATCAGGAAATAGTCTTAGAAACCCACAGAGGCAGTTCTACCCTGTCGCATAGGGTCACTCAGAATTGACTAGACAGCAGTGAGTTTTGTAATTGTTATTTAGAATTGATTTTATGTCTCCAGAATTAGAGACTTTGACAATTCTTAGAAAAACCTGCTGATTGCATGGGAGGGAGGAAGGGATTGGTAGAATTGAAAAGAGATATAAAACAGAATAAAGAAAGTTCAGAAGTTTCTAAAACTGATCATTTTGAAAAGGCAACTTCTGGCCTACAAAGAGCAAGTTAGAATATAGAATATTTGCATGGCAAAGACTATCATCTCTTAGTTAAACAAAGTGACTTAAGCTTGTGTCCAAGCCTAAGTCTGCGGGGTGGCCTCACACAATAATTCTTGATGTCTGGAATGTAACCCAGGATTGACATGGGCAAACAAGGTGGGAAACCAGCAAGGTGCCATGGAAATAGGTGTGGTTTGTTCTTGGCACTGGATTTGACCACCAGAACTGCAACAGGAGTCTAAGAGCTTTGTGAATGCACCCAGAGATGGAACTAAAATGCCCCAGAGTCTGAAAGAATTCAGTGGACCACTGTTTCCCTCACTGTCCTGAGCAGCCAGTGAGCTCTGAGTCTATACACCACTGAAGGAGATGCGTTTCCCAGTGGTGGCTTTGCCCTAGCCTTTGGGGTATCTCCAGAAGCAGCTGTCCAAATGCCAAGGTGCATGAAGGCAGTAGGGAAAGGAAGAATCAAAGCAGAGGGAAGAAATCCCCTTGTGGCAGGCACAATGAAGTGTGAGCTAC
>PVJH01030552.1:0-24690 GCA_004026705.1 Nesogale talazaci
GTGTGTGTGTGTGTGTGTGTGTGTGTGGCATCACTTCCCTGGTGGGAGTAAGAAGCCCAGCCTTGCTCCTGGAAAGCTGCTGCTGGAATTGAACCGGCTGCAGTCCCCACACAGCCACTATGCTACCAGGGCTCAGCCCTATCTTCAAGCCTTTAAGACCCCAAATGCTGTTATCTTTTGATACCCAGGTACCATCAGATTTCTTCACCACATTTGCTTATGCACCCCTTCTGTCTTTGGCAACCATGTCAGACAGGTGAGTATCATATAATGCCACATTATTTGAACAAAGAATTCTTGTACTGAGACAAGATTTAAATAGAACCCAAGTTCTATCTGCTTCTTTGTTACATATATATACACACACACATATATACCTATGTAAACAAATACACATATTATATATGTATATACATTTTACCTCCTAACCCATTATTATTTTTACCTATATGGGTAGTTTCAAATTGTTGCTAAATCCACGTGTAAAAAGAAAACTAACGTGTGTGATTTGAGGATTGTGATTTTTTTAAAAAATACAAATACAAAGGAGGGAATAGTATCAGAATATAAGTTGTGAACACCCAATTTGCAGAAGTTATGGATGAGAGTGGAAGCGCAAATCTGTTCACAGAATTCCCACATGGATTAAGCCTTCAGTCAATCCTTTCTGGCCAAAGTCAAGGGATGTGAGTAGCTTGGCGATCAGACAGAAAGCAATGTAAAGTTGATTGTGCTGGCTATGGTTAGGCTAAAATGTAATCCCATGTCATTTGATCTTCTTTTTATTTAAAAAAACAGTTTGGACACTTATTCCACATCTCACACAATTCAATAGTTCAATCATGTCAAATTGTACAATCATTACTACACTCAATTTCAATACATTTTCTTTTTTCCCATGATTAAAATGCCTTTAGCACTCACTTGAGCAGCACATATACTAAAATTGGAACGATTCAGAGAAGATTAGCATGGCCCCTGCACAAGGATGACACACAAATTTGTGAAGCATTCCCTATTTAAAAATGTATATATATAAATAAAACGCCTTTAAATGAGTTGTGTAATCACCTTCAGTTCTAGTGCTCCCTTCCCCTCCCATCTTCACGGTTTACTCCTCAAACCCTCTCACCCTCCTCAACCCCTTGACCCTGCCGCTACATCTCCTACCAGCCCTTGCATCAGTTATTATCTCTATGCATCCACTCCTTCTATGCCTCACAAACTGGTAAACCCAACAGAAATAATAAAGAACAAAAAATGAAATGAAGTGCTAAGGATAAAATAACAATATAAAGATAAAAACACAAACAGTGAATAAGAAAAAAGGACCATCATCAATATTTTATAATCCAAGGAAGAAGTTTCTTTCATGGAACACACAAAAGATCCTTGCACCAAGAATAAATTCAGATAGGGGTTAGATGCAGCGATTCTCAACCTGTGATTCTCACACCCTCTTTGGTGGTCAAACGACCCTTTCACAGGGGTCACCCGATTCATAACAGTAGCACAATTACAGTTATAAAATAGCAATGAAAATAATTTTATGGTTGGGGGTGGGGGTCGCCACACATGAGGAACTGTATTAAAGGGATGTGGCGACCACTGTCTAGAGGGAGGTTAACTGATCAAATATCCAGTTTGATACAGCATAAACAAGATTCTAATGTTCTATATTTGATAGAAAGGCTGTTCCAGATCTTTACTTGTGGCTAGAAGGAATCTGCCAGCAGCTTCATCTAAGTAGATATTCTGCAGATCAGTTTTAGATTTCCACTGTCCTTCACAGCCTTCCACAAATTGGGTGTTCACAATTTTAGCTCTGATATTTTTCCCTTCATCAGTTTGATTTTATTATTATTATCTTTGGAAGCTGATGTGCTTCTTCAATGTGGGCTTAGCTAAATCCTTGCTTAGATGGCTGCTTGTTTGAATACAAGTCTTTAGACCCCCAGGCACTATTCTAATTGAGAGCCGGGCACCATCTGCTTTCTTCACCACACTTTGCACCCTTATCTTTAGTGATCATTTCATGCAAATGAGTACTATTCAGGGCTACATTATCAGAACTGTCCTTGGATTGGGGGTACAGTTCAGTGGGGGTCCAGGATCCATCTACGTATCCCTGGGATATGTATGGCTGTGTGGTCATATGATGATCAATTCAAAATCCCATAAGACCAGATGTCCTTTGATCTTCCTTTTGGCCTATTTTAAAGTTGATTCTGTATTTAGTATTTTCTGATGTCTTTTCTATGTTTTGTTTCATCATAGTTGTTGACTTTTTATTTGCTTGCTTCCTGTTTGTATATTGTATGGTTTTCTGTATATGAAATTCAGAATGGACAAATCTATAGAAATGGAACTGGAGAGAACCGTGGCAGAGAAGGAGAGTGGGGGAAAGGGGAGCAAACAACAAGTTTGAGCAGAAAAAAATGTTCTGAAATTGATTGGGGTGTTGACTGCACAAATCTTCTTACTATGACTGAATAATTAAATTCTACGATATGTTTAGTATAGGCCAATTGAACTTAAAAAAATTCTTACTAAATGTAAGTGATTTCTTTCATGAAGATTGGTGTTTAAAGGTATACATATTTTGCATAATTTTTATATATAATATTGACATCTCAGGAGCTCTGGTGGTGTCATGGGTTACAAGGTTGGCCTGCTAACCAAGAGGTCAGCAGTTTGAACCCACCAGCTACTCCACAGGAGGAAGATGAGGCTTTCTGCTCCCAGAAAGATTCCCTGGGAAACCCATGGAGCAGTTCTCCTCTGCCCAGTGGGTCTCCATGAGTCATAATCAATTCAATGGCCAAGAGAATTTAAATGGAACTTGCAAGTAGGGGGCATTAAGCAGATTAAGAAAATGTCATCTACAGACTGATAATTGTCTTTGACTCCTTTATATGGTACTAGAGTCAATTCCGGTTCTAGAATTTGTTGATGGAATAAAAGATATTTATAATAGCCTATGATATTAACAAGAAGGCCTAGTGGCATGGTGGTTCCTGTTGAACTGCTAACTGCAAGGTCATTCATATGAAACCACTAGCTGCTTCTCAGGGGGGAAAAAGTAGAGTTTTCTACTCCCCTAAAGAGTTACCGTATTGGAAAATCAAAGCAACAGTTCTACCTTGTCCTACAGGGTGGCTATGAGTTATCATTAGCTCGATGACAGTGAAATGTTAGCAAAATATAACATGATTTTGAAAAACTTTAGTAGTCACATAGTCAAGTGAGTCAAAAAGAATTGCTGCTTGTGTCCCAGCTCATGCATGCACAGACTTATTCCAAACATGTCTTTGTTTTTATTCCAAACATGCTGATGCATTCTCACAGTAACATCTTTGTCTGAAGCTCCTTAGGGTCCCTTCAAAAACGCGACCCAGAGATCAGCTGGTTCCCATAGCTCGTCTTTCTGGCAGTCTCCTAAGCAAACTGGAAGGTACTGAAGAAAGTTTTAAGGAGCAAATTGTAAGTAAGGACAAGTTTTGGGTTTACCAAAACCAGCCAGGAAGCAAGTTTCAATTAAAACAGAGCTTCTGAAAAGTTGGTCAAGACGGAGAGGTCACCTCTGGGGGTGATGGCAACCGCTGTTTTGGGGTTTGTTTGTTTGTTAATTCCAAAGGGGTGATCTTGACAGGTTTTCTAGGAAGACATAGGACAATGATGGAGACTTATTAGGAAGAAATTTTCAGAGAATTGAAAACTGCTCTAGTGTATAAAAGACCAGGAAAGCTGTGCCAAGCAAGAATCCTCCCCCAGCCCCACCCCCCATGACAACTTTATCCCATCCACTCTCCAGCCCTGATCCTACCCCTTCAAACTTTTGTGTTATTCCTAAAATTCCATGAACATTGAAAAGCAATACAATTTTAATTCCGCGAGGATGCTAAAATGATCATTTTGACCTGGTCTAAAGTGAAACGTCCAGATTGGGGGTGTGGTGGGGGTGGGCTTTAGAGAGCTGGAAACACCACCTTCAGAAATGCACAGACCTAAATAGAGGGCATGCTCCTTAACAATAGCTTCACCTTTTGATATTTAGTACACGAATTCTTTTGACCTGGCTTCATATACAAAGTCACCTAACAAAGGTGAGAGTGTTGTTGTCGGCTTGTATGTGAGGAGCTCCCGCTCCCGTGAAGCGCCCCCGTCCCAGAGACTCACTGGGGAAGTTCTACCCTGTCCTATAGGGTCAGTAAGAGTTGGCATCAACTTGACGGCCGTGAGTTTGGTTTCAGGGTTCATAGGCAGCTCTATCCGTATCTCATCTTCCCCGCGCTTTCCCAACTTTGATGATTCTTCCCTAGCTTTAAAATTTTTTGATCTCCCAAGAGCCCCATTGGCATAAGTGGATTATGCATCAGAATGCTAACTGGAAGGTCACTCCTTTGAGCCAGCCCCAGCCCAGTCCAGGAGAGAGAAATGAGATTATCTGCTCCTCTAGGGACTGAGAGCTGTCGAAATCCAAAGGAACAGCTCTACTCTGTCTGCGAGGGTTCTTGTCAGTCAGAATCAACCCGACAGTGGTGGGTTTGACTTAGAGATATTGTTCTTTCAATGAACTAGACAAGACTCATGACACACTTAGTCAAAGCTCTCTGTCAATCCCCTCGGTCACACAAATGCTATGGAACGTTATTATTCGCTAGCCACTGCCTTCCTAAAGTTTTAGGAAAACTTGACTTCCATATTGTCATTTAGACTGCACACCTGTCTAGGAGATGAGATAGTTATCCTGACCCTCACCCCGACCCCGGTTTTACAAATAGAAAAACAAGGGACAACACACTAGCAAGTGACAGGGCTAGTGTTTGAGCCCAGACACTGTGGTTCTGGAGTTTGTACCCTTAATCACATACAGAGACCAATGCTTGCATCTATATTTGCCTACATACACTATATGTCTACATACATACTATCTAATTCACATGAATATATCTCCATTCACAAGTACGTTATGTTCACTAAATTATAAGCAACGGTACAGAAGGCAAAGCCACTTTTAAATTTATATCACCCACAGATGATTTTCTTTGGGTAAGTAAACATTCAAAAGCCAACTCTTTGGGTAATGTCTGAAGTCCACACATAGAGACTCCAGAAACGATCACACAAGTTGCTGTGGGTAGATGCTACCGGTTCCGACCCATAGCAACCTGGGTCCCGGGCCATCCTCACCATGGCTTCTGCGCCTGTAGCCACTGTGCCACACCTTCTCCTCAAGGGCCGTCCTCTTTCTGCTGCCCCACTCCCTCTCCAATATCATGCCCTTCTCCAGGGACTGGCCTTGCCTCTCAGGGCGCCTAGGAGCCCACACATCTAACTTCGAAACTCAAATATAAGACTCCGAAAGATAACGAGATTGTGACACACCTTTTCCTTGAAGCCCATTTGGGCTTGCAGATTTTGAGGGAATTTGAGGCATCAAAGACCCGTTTTCCAAATGACGAAGAGATGGCCAGCTGACACGGTTTAAAGGGTGGCCCGCCTTTGGCAGTCAATGCAGAGCCGGTGATGTTCCACACCGCGCTTCTTGCACCTGGTCGGTGCAAACGATGAAGCACTCGGGTACTAACAAAAGCATGGACGCCTCCACCGCGAGGTCCCCAGGAAGAAAGGTCTGGAAATCTACTCGGGAAAGATCATAGCCCTTAAAAAGCCGCTGGCACGATTCTACTCTGAAACACGCGAGGTTGCCATGAACGGCGGGCCTCTGGTTTGGACTCTGGTTCTGCTACTTCTCTGAGAACTCAAGGAAGTGACACGACCGAGGTAAGCACTGCACCGCGACTGCCTCCTTGAGTCAGAGTCCCAGGAAGGGGCTTGCGGGCGGGGAGCGGGGGGGGGAGAGAAGGGGGGAATGTGTGTGTGTGTAGTGGGGGGTGGGGGTGTTGTGGGCAAAACCCAGAAGATCAGAAGTTTACAGCATTGTGACTCAGCATTCGTGAGAGAGGAAAAGAGCGCAGGGCGCCCTTTCGGGTAGGGTGGGGTGGCGTGGGGCGGGGGATTCCTCCGCTGCATCTCCCCATCGGTGCCCTCTCATAGCTTGAAGAGGCTGGTGAGGGCTGCATAATCTGCTCGCCTCTGAAGCGCTGTCACAGCAGCTCACCCAGGAACTTTGGCACGCGGAAGAATTCTTTGTCTTCGGACTGTGACCAGAGAGGGGGAAAATCCCACCTATTCAGCTGTGGAGCCTCATTCAAGCATGCTCGAATAGGGGAAGGGTCCCCCGAGGAATGCGGTCTTTGAAAGGTCTAGCTTTAAAAATCCCGGGATCATGCCCACCGTACGGTTCTATGCAGTTATAACGAAAAGAATTTGCAGAACAAACCCTAGATGATGCTTCCATTTCCCTCTGGTTGGAGGGCACGGAGACTGCTTTTCTTCACTGGCCAGGTTCAAAGAGACCTTGACCTGTAAGAATCAAATGTGTACGAGAAAGCATCCCTATTCTTTCTGGATTCTGTGGAGGTGGCAGGAACAAGAGAAGGAAAAAAAAAGCCCATTTTTAAGCCCCAACTGAACCGCGACCACTCTGGGCCCCTGCCCCTTGGCCCTGGCTGCTGACCTACTGTACTGAGGCAGTCCTGTCCTGGGCTTCACTCAACGCTTACAACCCAAAGCGCTCTCCGTTCCTAACAGTTTTGGGGAGGTCCCCAGAGTCCTTTTCCAAACCCAGGAACGTAAAATCCTCTCGTCTATAAGTTCCCCCAATAAACTAAACATTATTCTTCATGTGTGGATAAAATGCTTCCAACCCTGAAAAAAAGAACAGTTCTAATTTTTAAAAGTCATGTAAATGTGGTGGATAAATTGTATGGCAGCTGAACTAAATCTCAGTAACGTTTATTTCTTTGTTTATATTTGAAGTGTGTGAATGTGTGTAACTCAGGGATGTGAAAGGATGGATAAATTGGGTGGAATACAATTTTTTTTCCCAGATAAATCACCACAAATGATTTTTTTAATTTACAAACTGTTATTGGAATAGATTTACCCAGTCATTGAAGAAACTGGGGGGTGGGGGAGCGCTATTAAAAAAAGAAATACGAGCCACCTAAAATACTTCTACCCAGACAAACTCAGATACAATACTTCCATATATTTGGCTACCAGATTTTGTCAAAAATATGTATTTTGGGCTGAATCCTGGTGGTGTAGTGGTTGTGTGTGGGACTGCAGCCCACAGGGTTGACGGTTCAAATCCAGCAGCAGCTCTCCAGGAGCAAGGCTGGGTTTCCTACTCCCACCAAGGCAGTGATGCCACACACAAAAAAATGTATGTCAATCATATGCAAAAAAAAAAAAACCCTGGGATTTACTAGGCCTGTTATTCAGTAATATGCTCTCACCCCTAAATCTACATGAATATAAGCATAAATAAAATCTCTCCAGGCTGGTATTTGTACCACGTCTGTGTCATCATTTTCAGTACCCACAGAGTTGCTGGGTACCATGATTTCCCCAAATTTCTGCTCCTTGTTAGGTAACAAGAGTACATACATCTTGCATGATTATGTCCTTAGGAAAACTCAGAAAGATCTAATTGCTGGGTATTGATCATTTTAAGGGAATAGAAGGTGTTCTCCAGAGAAGATTGAATTGATTGATATTCCCATCAAAAGTATATGAAATGGCTACCAACAAATGTGCATTATGAGTCTACCTCAACTTTTTGAGTATTTTAGGTAAAATTTCATCTAACTTCAATTTTTACTTCCTCAAGTCCCAGAGCTAAATCCCTCTTTCCATGTAGTTCTTGACCTTCTGTTATTCCTGTGAATTGAATGCTTATGCCCCTTGCCCATTTCGTTTTCATGTATGAATTTTTGTCTTCTTTATGTGAGGGGGCTTCAAAGAGTCGATGGTAAAAAACATCCGTGATTATTTTTGTCTTATTCACTTATTTTAAAAATTCATTACTATTTCATCCCATTTCCCCACAAACTTTCTGAAGTATCCTTGTATGTGAGAAAGGAGCGTTGGTCGAGTAGGTGGTTAGACGTTGGGCAGCTAATCACGAGGTGAGCAGTTCGAACTCACCAACTTTGCCGTGGGAAAAAGAGGACGCTTTCAACTCCGAAAGGATTCGTAGCCTGGGAAACCAGAGGGGTAGTTCTACTCCGTCCTGTGGGGTCAAGGTGACTCGGAAGCAGCTCGGAGGTCGCGAGTGTATGCAAGAGCACACCGGAGACTAAGGGTTTGATTCCTGTTCATCATGGCATGCTAGTCTATGAAAGCTTTGCCATGAATATATTTTTAATTTCAGTCCACTCTAGCACACTATCCTTTTCCTTACAATTTTTTTGCTTTTACTTATTTATCATGCTCCTCCTCCCCCAAATTATATATATGTATGTATTTATATATGTGTATAAATATATATACTGGCTGCAGGCTGTAAAAGGATTCCAACAGTACAAAAGCATGCCACTTTTTACATCTATTTTTAAATTTAATCTGGCCTTAATTTTAGAATTTGGTGGACCCAGTCTTCTCTCTCCTGGTCTTAGTAAGATTACAACTGAATAAATGTCCCTTTCGCCAAGTCCTAAATGCTTACCAGCTGCTACGCTTGTGTGGCAGGGATCAGGTCCAATGCACTGTGATCTGTCATGAGGGAGTAGAGCTGCCTCAGAGGGTTTCCAAGACTCTACATTTATGCAAGCAGATCACCTGGCTGCTTTTTATCCAGCAGATGAGCTGAACACCACCAGGACTCTCATTCTATGGGAGAGTGGTTCCATTTCTAAACGTGGACCAGAGAACCTGTGTCTTCCTCAACACCACACCTGTTCTGTTTGTCTGTTGTGGTGAAATGAGCTGGTGGGTCCCTAAAGAACACAAGCACACTTCGGCTTTATGTTTTCCCCCTTTTTTTTGGGGGGGGGGGCAATCACTGCTCTCCGGTGGTGGGAGTAGGAGGCCCAGCCCCACTGCTGGAATTGAACCTCCGTCCCAGTGGGCCCCAGTCCCGCGCACAACCACTACACCACCGGGGCTCAGCCCATGTTTTCCCCTTTTGTTGCCACTCTGATCAATGTTTAGATCTCATGGGTCAGGAATCTGGAGCATTTTGACTGAGTGGCCTTGCTCTCTCTCTCTTGACATTTTAGCTCTAGTTACTTTTTGTTCTTAACTATATAGATCTTTTCCCCCATTTTGTCTGTGCGATAGAATGTTTACAAAGAAAAGCATATTGTATGCCGTTACACGACCATCTAATGAAGTCACATCAGTAACAGGATCCCGTCAAACCCCTGTCCATGCACTTCTTTGTTTCTTTTCCCTCTGGTTCCCCATCCTCTTTGTTTCTTATCTTGTCTTTATAATTTCTTTTCTTCTTTATTATTATTTATTCTCTATTCTCTTCTCTATTATTTCTTTGCTGGTCTTATTTCCATTGTTATAGTTGGTGTGCTGAAGTGTTTATTTTAATTCTTTTCTCCTTTTTGATGGGTGTAGTTATTGCTATAAATTACCCTCTGGGGACTGCTTTTTCCATGTCCCAGAGGTTTTGGTGTGTTGTAGTTACATTCTCCTTTATTTCCAGTTCAAATCTATTTTTAAGGTGTTATTGTATGCAATTTTGACAATGTTATGAGTTGTAACAGCTGTATGTACTCACATAGCCCATGGAACTCTTAAAATATAGATTTCTATCACCCTGGAAACATGCCTTGTCCTCAGTTTCCAACTGGAGACAACTCTGTTTTGATTTCTTTCACATTTATTAGTTTGACCTATTTTCGAAAGTCAGATAAATGGAATCATTTGGTGTGTGCTCTACACTCCCTGCCATCTTTCACGCACTGCAGTTCATCCGTGCTGATGCATGCAGTCGGTGTTTCTTACCTGGCTGGGCTAGGTAGAATTCCTACTATGGCTGCGCCATAATTTGCTTATTCCTTCCTTTGTTGCTAGACACACCTAAAAAGGCCCCCAAAGAAAGGGCTGCTTGTCTGTTTCTATAAAAAATTATAGCCAAGAGAACCCAATGGAGCAATTCTCTTCTGTAATGTATCAGGTTTCCGTGACTTGGGTCACTTGGTGGCAACAGATTAGTTTGGTGATTAAGTGTTTGAGAAATTGCTTCTAGTGTTGGGATTTTATGAAGAAAACTGCTTTAGACATTCTCATACAGGTCCTTTTATGAACTTCTCTAATTTCCCTCAAAGAACTGTATGTTTTAGTTGTTGAAGCTTTATAATGAGTACTCATATTTACTAGAAAACTTCTTCATTCATTATTCTAATTTCTCCCCCCACCCCAACACACAACCAAAACATGTCTTGGCTATTTTTCTTTTCTTATTAATAAATCATTTTATTGGGGGCTCAATCAACACATACATCAATTGTATGCAGATCACATTTGCACATTTGTTGCCATCATCATTCTCAAAACAACCTCCTTCTACTTAGGCCCCCAGTATAGCTCCCCATATTTCCCCTCCCTCCCCACTCCTCCTCTCCCATGAACTCTATTAATAATTTACGAATTTTCATTATTTTGTCATATCGTACACTGTCCGATGTATACCACAGGAAGGAAGTTATATGTAGATCCCTGCAATTGGTTCCCCCTTTCCTTTCCACCTTCCCTCCACCCTCCTGGTATCACCACTCTCACCACTGGTTCTGAAGGAATCATATGTCCTGAATTCCTCATATTTCCCACTCCAGAGTACATTTCCTGGTCTAGCTGAATTTGTAAGGTAGAATAGGGATCATGATAGTGGGTGGGAGGAAGCATTTAAGAACTAGAGTAAAGTTGCCTATCTCATTATTGCTATATTGTAACTTAACTGGCTCATTTCCTCCCTATGACCCCTCTGTAAGGGGACGTCATTTCACCTATCACTGGGCTTTGGGTCCCCAATCTGTACTACCCCTCATTTATAGTGATATAATTTTGAGTTCTTTGATGCCTGATACCTGATCCCTTCAACACTTCATCGTCACACAGGTTGGTGTGCTTCTTCAGTGTGGGCTTTACTGCTTCTCAACTAGATGGCTACTTATTTATCTTTAAGCCTTTAAGACCCCAGATGCTATATCATTTGATAGCCGGCACCATCAGTTTTCTTCACCACATTTGCTTATGCACACATTTGGCATCAGTGATTATATCAGAAAAATGGGCACTCAATGTTATGATTTTCAGTTCTTTGAAGGCTGATAACTGATCCCTTTGACACCTCATGGCCATACAAGCTGGTGTGCTTCTTCCAGGTGGGCTTTGTTGATTTTGAGCTAGATGGCTGTTTGTTTATTTTCAAGCCTTTAAGACCCCAGATGTTACATCTTTTGATAGCTGGGCACCATCAGTTTTCTTCACCACATTTGTTTATGCACACCCTTGTCTTCAGTGATCATGTCGGGAAGGTGAGCATCATGGAATGCCAATTTAATAGAACAAAGTGTTCTTGCACTGAGAAGGTACTTGAATGACTATTTTTCATATTGTTCTGTCAAGTAAATTTTTAAGAATTTTTTGAATTGTTAGAGATTAAGTTAAGAAACCAACTGATATCTTGACAATATTTAGTCTGGCCAGTCTAAAACATGTTGCTTCTCTATTGGGTCTCTTTACATCTTTTGGAGAGGGGGAGCATCACTGCCCTCTGGTGGTCATGGGAACTACCCAGCCTTACTCCCGGAGAGCTGCTGCTGGATTTGAACTGCCAAGCCCATGGGCCGCAGTCCCACACTCAACCACTATACCACTAGGGCTCAGTCCTCGTTACATCTTTCAATAACATCTTTTTGTTTTTGTCAAAATGAACTTCACATTTCTAAGTAACCAAAGTACTTTCCTAAGATGTATTACTACTGAAAATTAGTTTTTTAATCCTTTTTATTATGGCTTTTGTATATGAAAGCATATAGCTTTTATTTTTAACCCTGCATCCAGTCTTCTCACTCCATCATTTTCCTTTTGATTCTATTAGGAATTATTTTCAACATTTCAACATATTGAGGATATTTTTTCCAGAAAAAAAATGTCATAAAAGTTGAATTTTCTTTACTCTTTTAAAAATATAAAATATAAAAATATAAAATATATGTATTTTAAAATATAATTTTACAAACTGGAGAATTCATTGATTCTCTTGTTGCAAGCTCAATTATTACAAGGCATGTTCTGCGTGTATTTGAATTCATGTATCATCTTAAATTATTACCCTAAAATGAGTACTTACTGAAAGATGTTTTGTGCAGTTCCCAGGCAATTTAGAAAATTTAAGAATGTACAGAAAAGTTTCTACTTGGCATTTCTTGGGTAAGGTATACATGTACCTAAGCTGAATTTTCTTTTTTATTTGGGGGGGGCGGGTATCACTGCCTCTGGTGGTCATGGGCGCTACCCAGTGCCGCTCCTGAGAGCCGCTGCTGGATTTGAACCGCCAAGCCCGCGGGCCACAGTGCTGCACTCAACCACTTACGCCACCGGGGCTCAGCCCGTTGAATTTTCTTGACTCACAGTCTTACTCTATTCTTTTCCAGTCCTCTTTCATTATAATGCTCCATTATAGTCTGAAATCTGCCCTGCCCTCAACCCCAGGCATTGAGCAAGAGAAATCAGAAGTCAACTACAAGAAGAACAACGTGATTCATGTCGTTTGAGGTTGCACTTTGAGTTCAATCTAGTGGGCATGAGGCCTGGAGATGGTTAATGATCCATCGTCTCTTACCATGAAGGAGCGCCCATTGCACAATAGCAATCAAACATGTTAGCACTCTTCCTGTTTGTCTGGGGGCTTTGAAAATGTTTCCATTTGTAAGTTCTAGACAGGAGGAGAGCAAGGATATTTTAGACACTTGGGAGACTTTTCTTCCCCTGTCTGGGGTCTACCTCTCCCCCTGTCACACCAGCATGAGGGATCCCTGTGAGAAGTCAGCATAATCAGACAGGACAGCTCTCATAGGGCACGAAGGGCAGCTGTACACCATCCCTGGTCACAAGGCTCCTGCTCACTTACAGCATGTGACCCTCAGATAGCTTCATCAAGTGTCAGGTGACCCTCGGAAAACAACCCCTCTCCTGGCCCTCACTCTGAGAAAGCATCTTTGCCTTTGCCTTCTTTATCATCTAACCAGTTCAGCAGGTTTTTCCATCTGTAGAGCTCCTAAAATGATGAAATGCCACTGAATTGCCATAGTCTTGAAGAATGAAAAATTTCCCATTTCAAATTGCTAGCAACCTTACTCTTTTGCAGAATTATCTTCTTTTCCTCTGTTAGAATCTTCAACATCTTAAACTCTACTGGAAAAAGGAAAAATTCAATCCCTAGTAATTTAGCAAAAACACTGATTTGTATCATTTTGCTCTCCTAGGATCCAGCATCTCATTTTTCCAAAGACATATGGATATATAAATGAACATAGAGATATCAGATCCTGGTTTCTAGCCATCAGAAACCTCTCTCTTTTCCTAGAATAGTCTAGAATCCACTGCTTGGTTCTCATTGATGAGGCATGTTCTGTCTCATTCCCAGGCTGCCTTATGAATAACATTTCAGGTTAGATGAATTCCTTAAATATGCTGCAATGGGTTGAGAGCTTCCTGGTGATTACCTCCCACTTCTACTTTAAATCCCAGGTAATTAAATCAATATTGACTGTTTAACATTGTGACAAATAGTTCACTTTGTGATTTATCTATTTTCTAGTTGTCTTTTTTGTTGTTGTTTCTTCAGTTTTTATTAACAGAACAAAATTATATGTTTCAAACAATTCAATGAGGGAGATGCTGGACAGTGTAAGACATGACAATATACTAATTTATAAATTGTTGAGGGTTCGTGAGGAAAGGGGACAAGGAGGGAGGGGGAAAATGAGGGGCTGTTATTCCAAAGCTCAAGTAGAAAGCAAATGTTTTGAGAATGATGATGGCCAAGAATGTACAGATGTGCTTGACACAATGTATGTATGGATGGATGGATTGTGATAAGAGTTGTGTGAGTCCCCAATAAAATGATTTTTGAAAAAGCAAAGACAATTCACTGATTTCTAGTACATTTTCAGAGTGGTGTCAACATCACCCCCAAAAGAAACCTAGTTCTTATTTACAGTCGCTCTGTTGTCTCTTCCCTCTCTGGTCCTGTTAGGAGCCAGGTTGGGTCTGACTCAGAGGGACCCTATTTACAACACCGCCCCATTGGGCACCTCCTCACAACCCTGTCTCTGTGTGAGCTCCTTGGCACAGTCACTGGGTCCAACTATCTCATCGAAGGTCTTCTCCTTTTCTCATGCCCCCCTTCCACTTTACCAACCATGATGATCTTCTCCTGGGACTGGCCCCTTCTGGTGGCATCTCCAAAGAACGTGAGTCTCACTATCCTCTCTCACTTCTAGAGAGCATTCTAGTCGTGCTATTCCAAAACAGTCTTGGTCACTCTTCTGGCCGTTCGTGGTATATTGAATCCTATCCACCAACGTCACAATCAAAAGACATTGCTTCTTCTCTGGCCTTTCTTATTTATTGTACAGGTTTGCGTGCATATGAAGTGCCTGGATATACCCTGGTACACGTCAGGTACATCTTGGTCTTTAAAGTGATATCTTTCCTTTTTAACACACTGATAAGGTCTTTTACAGCAGATTTGTCTCTTGTACTACCTGTTTGAGCTCTTGACTGCTGTTTCTGTGAGAAGTGATTGTGGATCCAAGTGAAATGGAATCCTTGGCAACTTCAGCGTTGTCCCCATTTACTACACTATCGCTTATTAGTGCAGCTGTGACGGTGTGTGTTTATTAAGGATGTAATTCACCTTGCAGACTATTGTAATGATTATTGTCAATAAGTGTCTCGAGTCCTCCTCAATCTACATTTCAGCGGGGAAGCAAGGTTGCATCCTCTGCACAAAACAGGTTGCTTATGAATCTTCCTCCAATCTTTTTTCTGTCGCTACAGATTTGTCTTTTGTGGACATCTCCTATAAACAGAATCCTCATATAAACAGAATCATAAGCTACATATTGAGGTTCATCTGCATTGTACCGTACACCAGTTGATGAACAGTTGAACTATTTTCACTGTTATGCATCTATGACTAATGCAGGTAGGAGCACTTGAATACAAGTCTTTGTTTCCAGGTATATTTTCATATCATCTACTCAGCAGTAGAGGTCCTGGCTAGCAACCACTAGCCTACCAGGAGTGCAAACCCACTCGGGAGAAAGATAGACTATCTGCTCCCATGAAGATTTACAGCCTTGGAGACCTTATATAGAATCACTATAAGTCAGAACAGACTAGAGGGTGGTGGATTTGGTTTGGGGATTGGGATTGGGATGGTAACACTGCATGTAATACCTTGAGAAATTGCCATACTGTCTTCCGATAAGATTTCACCAACAGGGAGCTGTCAGAAGTTCAGGCCAGATTCAGAAGATGATGTGGAATAAGAGAGATGATGGTTTATGACAGATGATGGTTTTTGAATCTTGGCTCAAAGCAGAGAATACCAGAAAGATGTTTACTGGTGTTTTATTGACCATGCCAAGGCATTAGACTATGGGGCCATAATAAACTATAGATGAGAAGAACGGGAATTCCAGAACCCTTCATTGTGCTCATGCAGAACTGGTACATGGGTCGAGAGGTAGTTGTGCAAACAGAACAAGGGGATATTGCATAGTTTAAAATCAGGGAAGATGTGCATCAGGGTGGTATTTTTTCACCATATTTATTCAATCTGTACGTGGAGCAGAGATAATCAGAGAAGCTGGACTCTATGAGAAGAGGGTGACATCAGGATGGGAGGACAACCTTCGATAGGCAGATGACACAACCTTGATGGCAGAAAGGGAGGAGGACTGGAAGCACTTGCTGGTGAAGATCAAGAATGGCAGCCTTCAGTATGGATTATGACTCAGTATAAAAAATCAAAATCCTCACAACTGGATCAATAGGAAACACCATGATAAATGGAAAAGAAGGAAGTTGCCAAGGATTTCATCTTTCTTGGATACACAGTCAATGCTCATGATAGCGCAGCCAAGAGATTGGAAGACATAATAAATTAGGCAAATCTATCACACAAGACAACTTTGGAGTGTTGAAGAGCAAGAATGTTACTTTGAGAACTAGGGTGGGCCTGACCCAAGTGGTGGAAGTCTCCATTACATCATAAACATGTGGAAGTTGGATGCTGAACAGGGAAGACTATAGAAGAATGGATGCGTTTGAATTGTGGTGCTGGAGAAGAATATTGACAGTACCATAGCAAGAGGTGCTTCTTCTTTCAGTTAAGGCATTTGTGTAGCATATGAACTGCTAAAAAGACAAACTGATCTGTCTTGGAAGAAGTACAGCCAGAGTGCTCTTTAGAAGAAAAGATGGCAAGACCTTTGCCATCAAACACCTCAAACACTTTGGACATGTTGTCAGAAGAGACTCGGCTCTGGAGAAGGAGGTCATGCTTGATAAAAATGGAGGAGCAGCAAAAAAAGGGAAGATCCTCTACAAGGTGGACTGGCACAGTGGGTACACCAATGGACTCAGGCATAGCGACCGTTAGAAGGATGGTGAAGGACTATGCAGTGTTTCATTGTGTTGTGCACAGGATCCTATGGGTTGGAACCAACTCGATAGGACCTGAAAACATCCATAATGTAGGAAAACACACATTTCTAATATTCAAAAAGTGACGACATAACCAGGACAAACTAGGGAGATGAAACCAGAAAAAGTGCCTCCTTCCCTAACTTGAGATATGGTAGGACAGGAAATATTTTTCTTGAGCATTTCTTTCTAAATCTCTTTCCTTATACGCAACTTTCAAAGATGAACTGACAACAAATGGCAGAGTTAGGACGGAGAAACAAAGGCAAAGATGCTGACTGAGTCTGAAGATGAAGACAATAAGACTCGAGTTGGAAAACAGCAGAGTGATTAAGACTCAGGTTAGAATCTAAGCAAGTAAAAAGCAGCAAAAACTAGGGTCTGGGGAGATGGAAGAAGTCACATTTAATTCTAGAAGTTTGACTTCTATCTAGGAGAGTCAAAAATATTCTCTATTTTATGATACAGTTTATCTTAAAGACATCATTGAGTTGTCTTGACTTTTCCAAAGCAACTCACAAAACACAGTTTTTCTACTGGTTCATAATGATGTAGGGAAAAGTAGATTGAGGGCTGAGCCCCGGTGGCATAGTGGTTGTGCGCGGGACTGTGGCCCACTGGGACGGAGGTTCAATTCCAGCAGTGGGGCTGGGCCTCCTACTCCCACCACCAGAGGGCAGTGATGCCCCCCCCCAAAAAAAATTTTTTTTAAGTAGATTGACGTGTTCTTTAGAACTACAAAATGACCATGTAGCGGCCTCCCTAAGCAGATTCACATCCTGCTGTTGATGTCATCTGTTTTGGGGAGCAAAGTGACCCCAAACCAAATATAGCATATGTTGCTGTTGCTTTTAAGTCCCATTGAGTTGATCCCAACCTGTAGTGACCCTGTGCACAACATAGAAAGAAACAGCCCTGTCCCGTGTCATCCTCACCCTCTGTTAGCACCCTTTATTGCAGCCTCTGCATCCATCCGTCTCATGCGAGCCTCCCTCTTCTTCATTTATTCCTCTACTTTACCAAGCATGAAGTCCTTCCCTCAGGACTGGTCTCTCTTGAAAACATGCCCAAAGGCTTACGATGAAGTCTTGCCATCTTTGTCTCTAAGGAGCACTCTGACTGAACTTCTTGCAAGATAGATCTATTTGTTCTTTCAGCAGTCCATCAATAGTTATATATTGACTCAAGTAGTTTATTGTATATAATATATCATTAATATATATTAATAAAATATAGTATGCTATATAAAAATACAATATATGATAATATATTAAAGATACTTTTTGTATATCATCTTATAGGGTACAAAGAATTTTGACAGTTGATTTTTGGAAAGACTTGTCCTGTTGTAGATTCAGTAATTGCGTTAGAAATATAGGAGGTAGACAAGATAGCTTTACAAACAAGCACTAAAATTCTCTTAGAGTCGATTCAGGAAGTGCATTAGAAATATATGAGGGCACCAAGCCTTAGGGATGATATTCCCACTCAGAACAACCAATGCACACAGAGGGTCATATGGCCAGCACCACTATGAAACACGGTATCCCTGGCTGACCCAAGACCCTATGGGGACCACAATGGAGAAGCAGGGTCAGGATTGTACACTGTTTGACCCCACTACACCATGGCAAAACACTAAGGGTGTGCAACAGAGCATAGAGTTTCTGAGGGAGTGTCAAGGATATAGTTTAGGGTCAGGGTGTGGCACTCCATTGGACTCAACCAGAGGGACATGCCTGGAGGTCAACAAACAGACCTTGAACTATTTTTAAAAAGAGAGATTTTGAAACTAATTGTCATAGCAATTGCACAACATTGTTGATGTGATTGAACTATGGAATGATAGGATATCTGTACTAGATCCCAATAAAATGTTTTCTTTTTTAAAAAATATGTATGTTTGTGTATATGTATGTATATATATATATATATATAAATCTTTACAAAAAAGCACAAAAAATCTCCTAGAAACTGATAGGGCTCAAATAGAATGATAAACTTTTGAAAATTACAATGGCAACATATGTACACATTTGTTTGATATAATTGATTTATGAATGGCTATAATATCTATAAGAGCCCCTAATAAAATGATTTTTAAATATTTCCTAGAGTAGATTCAGGAAGTGTGTTAGAAATATATGAAGGAGAGATGGTAGCTTCACAAACAAGCAGTGAAAGTCTAGGGTTTAAATACATGTAATTGGTCCATCTCCCCATAAGCAGGGAAAGACTCATAGGGAGATATGCCCTTGCACCCTCTGGTTCAAGCTAATTCTAGGTCCTTTCTCCAGAAGCTCTGCCTATTTTTCTGTCCTCAACTCTCTTGTTTACCGGGCTCCATTCATCAATTTTCTTTTTGTTTCTGGAAAATTCCTAGACTTCCTGTCTCAGCCCATCTTTTAAATCTCTTTACAGGTCTGACTTCTTGTTTCTCATCAGTCAGGTCTCACCTGTAGTTCAAACATCATCCATTCAGGGAATCATTCTTGAAGGAATTCCTGGTTATATTTCTTCCACAATCTGAATGCTCCTTAGAAACAATGATAACTTTGGTTCCCTTACATGTCACCAGGAAAGACTAGCTTGTAGAAAAATATATCATGTTTGGTGAGGGTCAAAGAAGATGAGTAGGAACTCACCACTGTGGACTCACATGGTCCAGTGATCACTAATATGGTAGAGGACAGGCAACACTTCATTCTATCACACCGCAGAGGGTGCCATGAGTCTGAGCTGACTCAATTGTAACTAACAACCAGAAATGAATCCTGCTCCCTCTCCCTATCCCAGCATCCAGTCCATTTTGGGGGTCCAACTTCGTTTTCTTTTCAAAACACTTAGCGAACTCTGAAGTCACTACACACTAGACTATAGGCTCCATGAGAACAGGGAATTAACTATTTAATGTTTCCATGTGAGATAGCAACAACTGTCCATGATAGAGAAAACCATCCAAATGTCATCTTTGTCATATAAGTTGCAAACTTCTGCTTGATTTCTGTTATATTACCACCAGATCATACCATCATGTCAAAACTATGATCTGGATTTCATCTTGTCATTTTGCTCTTTGGGTATGTGTATAATGTGCGTGAAAGTTTACAGAGAAAATTGGTTTTCTATTCAGTAACTTATACACATTTTATTTCATAGCATTAGCTGCCATTCCAACAATGTTCTCCTTACAAAAGTGTCATGAGGAAGGGATGAGTCAACCAGGGCACATTGTTTCACCAATGAAACATAGAGATTCCTCTGGTTCCTTGAGATTTCTTCACACACACACACACACACACACACTTCAGTCCTTCCTACTACTGGGGCTAGACTGGTGCATGTAGACAGGTACAGATAAGGAATAAGAGTTCATGACACATGGAATCCAGGAACAGGAATGGGAATAGCAATACCAGGAGAGTAGGAGGAAGATGGGGAGAAAGGGGAGGAAGATATCATAATGATGGACACATAATTTCACACACAAACACACACACACACACACACACACCAGGGGTGCAAACAATAGAAACCATGGGGGGCAGGAGATAGCAGTTGGTATAATCTATGAAAATAATAATAAGTTACAATTTTTCAAATGGTCACAAGGGTAGGAGGGGAGAGAAGGAGGCTAAAAAAGAAAATTGATACCAAGGACTCAAACAGGAAAGGAATGTTTTGGAAAGGATGAGGGCAACATATGTACAAATATGCTTGGTACAATTGGTGTATGGATAATTATAAGAGCTATAAGAGCCCCCAATAAAATGACAATTTAATCATTTTTTAAAAGACAGTTAAGGAGCACTAAAAGTACTCACTAATCTATGCCAGGAAATTTGGCCAACTGATTGGAAGAAATCATATTTTTGTCCATCCCCAAGAAAGATGACCCAACAGGATGCTCAAACTATAAAATGATATCATCGATAAGGATGCAAAAAAGATTTTGCTGAAAAGCACCCAACAAGAGTTACAGTAGTACATTGACTGGGAACTGCCAGCAGTTCTGACTGGATTCAGTTGAGTCCTTGAAACAAGTCATTCAGTAGAGTACTTGAAACAAGTGACATCAATGGTGATGTCATATGGATCTAGGCTCAAAGCAAAGAATACCAGAAATATGTGTTCTTGTGTTTCATTGACAATACAAAGTCATTCAACTATATGGACTGTAATAAACTGTGGGTAACCTTGAGAAGAATGGGAATTCCAGAACACTTCATTGTGCTCATGAGGAACTTGTACATGGATCAAGAAGCAGTTGTTTGAATAGAACAGGGGCATACTGTGGGTTGAAAATCAGGACAGGTCTGAGTGAGGGTTGTATCCTATCATCATACTTGTTCAATCTATTTACTGAGTAAATCATCAGAAAGCAGGATTATACTCTTATGAAGAAGAGTGTGGCATCAGAACTGAAAGAAGGCTTATCAACCACCTGTGATACGCAGATGGCACAACTTTGATTGCTGAAAGTGAGGAGAAATGGAAACACTTGCTGATGCAGGATCGTAGCCTTCAGTATGGAGTACTCAATGTGGGGAAGATGAAAATCCTCACAACTGGACCAATAGACTCAACATGATAAATGGAGAAAATGTTGAAGGTGTCAGTCAAGGATTTTGCCTTGCATGAATCTATAATCGCTGCTCATGGAAACAGCAGTCAAGAGAGAAAAGGATGTGTGGCATTAGGTAAATCTACTGCACAAGACCTCCATAGAGTATTGAAAAGCAAGGCTGTTACTTGAAGGACTAAGGCGCCTGTCTCAAGCCAGGGTATTCTCCATTTCATCATATGCATGTGAAAGCTGGATGTTAAATTAGGGAGACTGCAGAAGAATCAAGGCATTTGAATTATGGTGCTGGAGAAGAACATTGAACATATCACAGGCTACTGGAAGGGAAAACCCATCTGTTTTGGAAGAAGTAAGGCCAGAATGCTCCTGAGAAACAAGGATGGCCAGGCTTCATCTTACATACTTTGGGCAGATTGTCAGGAGAGAGCAGTCCCTGGAGAAGGATAACCTATTTGGTAAAGTGGAGGAGGAGTGACAAAGACGGTGACCCTAGATGAACTGGATTGACATAGAACGCTTGTGAGGAGGTGCAGAAGCGTGCCGGGCTGCATTATGCTGCGCACATGGTTGCTATGGGTCGGAGCCAACTCAGTGGCTCCTAACAACACACTTTGAAGACTAAGGTATGCTTGACTCAAATCGTGGTATTTTCTTTTTTTTTTTGGGGGGGGGGGCATCACTGCTCTCTGGTGGTGGGAGTAGGAGGCCCAGCGCCACTGCTGGAATTGAACCTCCATCCCAGTGGGCCGCAGTCCCGCGCACAACCACTACGCCACCAGGGCTCAGCCCTAAATCGTGGTATTTTCAATCACCTTTTGTGCAGTCAAAACCTAGACAATGAGTGAGGAAGACCAAAGTCTTTGAATTAGAGTATTGGTGAAGAATATTCAACGTATCACAGACTGCCAGAAGAATCAATACAATCTGAGTTGGACGCACAGCCAGAATATGAGTTGGAAGCAAGGATGGAGAAGCTCATGATGCTTGGTCTTTAAAAAATAAGACTCTTAAGAGATGGACTGATATGGTGGCTGCGGCTGAAGCATCGTCACAATTGTGAGAATGGCATAGGACCAGGTAGTGTTTCATTCTACTGTACACAGAGTCACTGCAGGGTGGGACTGGCACCTCACGGCAACAAGGCACAAAGAAGTGAACTGTTTCGTATCTAACTTTGATGTGTGCGTGAGGAAGAAGTTGGATTAGATTGCTGAACGTCCTTATAACTCTAAAATCCTACGATTCATTCCCTGTGTGTTGAGGAATTGCTGTGTGTGAAATGAACAGTGTGTTGCTAGGAGAAGCAGGAGCGGAAGGATGCCCTAATCTTAAAGAGATTGCCATGGGTGGGCAGGAGGCCAACAGGGAAAGAACAACTGCTTTAGAAGACAGCATGCAGGAAGGTGCTGGGAGGGGGAAGACGAATTTAATGAAAATATAGATGGCGAGAACAATGGGAGCAAACTGGTTAGCTTCAAGGCAACTCAGAAATGAGGATGCCTAGTTTGAAGAGCAAAAACTAAAACCAACCAACAACATCCCCAGCTATCCTCTAGCTGCCATCTAACTGATTGCCATTCAGGGCATCTCCCTGCACAGATTGGAGCTGCACTCCATAGAGTCACCTTGGCTTTAATCTCTAGAGCAGCAGATTGCCCGGCCTTTCTTCCATACTGTTGCCTGGTGGGTTCATACCCCCAACCTTCAGAGGAGTAGTTGAGTTCAAACCAAGAATGGTGAAAGGAGAACCTCAGAAGGAACTGACTGTGCTAAAGTGTCATAATTGACAAAAGATCTCAGCTTGGGCTTTGGAAGGAGACAGGGATGGGTGATGTTGAAGAAAATCCAAAAAACAGGCTAGCTGCTTGTGGAACAGTCTGAGAATCCATTTCTTGGGGACTGTGGCTGAAGAGCTAGTAACATGGGACAGAACAAAGGGACACACACGGCAGATGCTGGTGTGCTGAAACTGGCACGCAGTGAGTCAGCTCACTGAAGCTGGGCAAAAGAAAATAGAAAATCCAAATATGCTGAAACCTCAACATCTTCAACCAATGCAACTATCTTCCAGATAAATAATTTGCTAGCCTCTGTATCAGTGTTCGGGAGCTCTGGATGCTTAGTGGTTATGTGTTGGGCTGTCAGCCCCAAGATCAGAAGTTCGGAATCATTAAATGCTCCAAAGGAGAAAGATGAGGCTTTCTACTCCTGAAAACTGTTACCATTTTTATGATCTATATTTCAAACCCTGATATTCCAACCTCAGCAGCCCACAGGGGCAGTTCTACCTTGCCATGTAGAGTCATGATGAGTCAGAATTGATTGGGTGGCAGTGAGCATGTTTGTTTGTTTGTTTGTTTGTTTAATTGTTTCTAGCATGAGTATTGTTTGTATTCTCCAGTTTTCTCATGGCGCAGTGAAAGCAGGTCACAATAGCAGGTTGATGAGGATGTTTCAGACGATTTTTTCAGGAAAGGAGTCGTCAAGGGGAATCTGTGATGTAGTGGGTTATGAGTTTGGTTTCTAATTACCAGGTCAGCAGTTTGTACCCCTTATTGTCTCTGCAGAAGGACGAGTCTTTCTGCTCCTCTAAAGATTGCCAGCCTCAAAACCCCACAGGGGCATTCTCCTTCATTCCATACAGTCGCTAAGAGTCTGAGGGGGTTGCTCTGTGTTAGAATCTGACTGATGGCAGGGAGCTGCATTTGCTGGCTTGCTTCTTTTGAAACGGAAGGCTAGAATAAAGAAGACCAAAGAACAAGCAACGCAGGGGACTTTGGGTGCTGGTGAAGAAAATTGAAATTACCGTGGACTACCAGAACAAACAAATATGTCTTGGAAAAAGTATAGCCAGAGTGTGCCTAAGAAGGTGGGCTTTTCCTCGAGTCCTTTGAACATGTGACCAGGAGAGACTAGTCCCTAGAAAAGGCTCTCAAGCTTGGTAAAGTACAGGAACAGTAAAAAAGAGAACGGCCCTCAGCAAGAAGGCTCGACAGTGGCTACTGCAACGCCGGGTGCACACAGAAGGGTGATGGTGAGGAGGGTGCGGGACTCGGAGGGGTTTAATCACTGTAAGCCAGCACCTGGCAGCCACAACAAAAGAACTCCATTGAAGGCGCCATTTTTTTTTTTTGGAATTTTATTGGGGACTCTTACACCTCTTATAACATTCAATACATCATTTGTACACATGCTGCCATATTCACTTCCAAATATTTTCTACTTGAGCCCTTGGTATAAGCTCCTCTTTCTCCCTCCTCTTTTTTAATGAGTCATTTTATTGGGGACTCATATACCTCCACTCACGATCCATATGTACATCAATTGTATGCAGTGTGCACATTTGCACACTTGTTGCCATGATCACTCTCAAAACTCCCTCTCTGCACTTAGGGTCCCAGTACCAGCTCCCCATATTTCCCTCCTCCCCCCATGAACCCTTAATAATTTACAAATTATTATTACTTTTCATATCGTATACTGTCCAACTTCCTTGCTGTCTATGCCCCAGAGAGGAG
>PVJH01030553.1:0-24678 GCA_004026705.1 Nesogale talazaci
AAAAAAAAAACTTGTCTTATGAATGTCACTTCCAAAAAATGCCACCCCATAGAAAACAATATCACCTGCCACAGTCCTTAAATGGGAACTTCCATCTAATTCCAGGATGAACACAATGGTCACATACACAAGTGAATTAAAAATATTCAAAGTACCAGAAAAGCAATTTATTTAAGTAATTTAATTTCTTCAATCCACTATGTCTTGTTATATTATTATAATTATCGCATCATTCCTCAGGTTAACATGACCTCAATCAATTCAACTTGTAAAACCCAGAGGCAGTATTTAAGAAAAAGTCCTTGGGAGATGAAGAGTGATAGTGAATATACCCTTTTTCCAACAGTAATATCAAACCACACTCCAAAACAATAATCTTTCTCTCTCACACACACACACACAACCAGGATTCTTAAAAAGACACCCTCACATAAACATTGTTCTAAGCACAGTGAATAAATCCTATGTGTAGATTTCCAAAGGCGACCCTGAGTGGCTCTGTGATGATTTAAGCTATGAAGACAACAGTCAAGCAAACCAGAACACTTGCTTGTTTTCACGGGAAAAGTAAAGCTCTGCAAGCTTGTATCTTGAAGCTTGAGTCCCATAGTCAAAGCTAACATTTTCACTGGAAAGATCTCTCAATATATTTTGAGTACATTCCAAGCCAAATTCTCCAGCTCTCCCATTCAGTGTCCTTGTTCTTGTTAGCATGACTCTCCAGGCCATCTCAATGATCTGAAGTTGATATATCCATCTTCCAGTCATTAGCCTCGTCCAGGACCTCTGCATTTCAAGCTTAGATAAGGTCAGTAGCAGTTCTTTTCTCTCTGCTACATTTGTCCTTCTCTCTCTCTCTCTCTCTCTCTCTCTCTCTCTCTCTCTCTGACATCACATCCCTGGTGGGAGTAGGAAGCCCAGCCTTGCTCCTGGAGAGCTGCTGCTGGATTTGAACCATCAACCCTGTGGGCCGTGGTCCCACACAGAACCACTTGCTACCAGGGCTCAGTCTTCTCTCTCTCTTTTTTTAAACCCCCTTTCCACCCTGCTGTCAGATCAAGCATCCTAAAATACAGTGTGTGTGTGTGTGTGTGTGTGTGTTTTATGTCATTCTCTGTTCCCAAGTGTCCACAGAATAAAGTTCAAAGTTCTTGTTGTTATTATGAGCTGTCCTTGAGTCTGTTCCAATTCCCAGCAGCCCCGTCCACAACAGATCGAAATGCCCAGTCCTTTGCCATCCCCTGGAGTGGTCACACTGCCATCCACAGCAGATTGTCAGGCTTTCTTCCCAGTCAGCTGCCATCTGCAGTTCCACTGCTCACAGATAAGGGGTTAAAGCAACACAAATGCCACCACCGACAGACAGGAGTGGCCAAGAATTGAACCTAGGTTCCCTGCATGGAAGGCCAGAATTCTACCACTGAGCTACCAATTCCTCCCCCAGTGTTTTAGATGTTTAAGATCCTTCCTAACCCGTTACCCAGCCTAACTCCCCTGCCAGCCTCACCAGATGCAGGCAAACTGGCCTTCTTGGTGCCTTCATGTGCTTTTCCATTCTATGTTTTCTCATCTCTGGCCCGTTGCCACTGACTCCTCGGACCATTTCCGCTTCCCTGTATACCACAGGCAACCACAGTCACAGCTATTCTGTAGCTCATCATCAAAAAGATAATGAGACATGCCATTGTCTTTCTATTGCATTTCTCCATCAACTTTTTCTTAAATTTTACTAAAAGTTCATTTTATTGGGCGCTTTTACAACTTTTATAACAATCCATCCATACAACTATTATATCAGGCATATTTACACATGTTGCCATCATTATATTATAAACACTTTCTATGGAGCCCTTGGTATCAGCTCCTAACATCTACCCCACCCCCCGAGACCCCTTGATAAATTATTCTTTTTTTCATATCTTACACTGACCGCTGTATCCTTTCCCCCACATTTTCTGTTGCTCATCACCCTAGAGAGGTGTGTGTGGTATGTGTCCATCATTGCGATCGCTTCCCCTTCTTCCCTTCTCTCCCCCCTTCCCCCTGCTCTCCTGGTATCACTATTCCCATTCCTGTTCCTAGATTCTGTGTGCTGGGAGCTCTTATCTCTTTTCTTATCCATGAGCTTTTTGAAACTCCCTTGTATTCCAGAATTTTTTCGACCATGACCAACAAAATACATTTTATATCAAAATGCTCCGAATAACTTATATCTGTTCACCACAAAAGTGTGCTGCTGTTGCAGATCCATTCCTTGTTCTGAGCTAGTCAGAGGATTCAGTTCTTGCCAACTTAGAACGTCTATAAAATGCCAATCTGGGGCTGAGCCCTGGTGGTAAAGTGGTTGTGTGCGGGACTGCAGCCCAAAGGGTTGACAGTTCAAATCCAGCAGCAGCTCTCCAGAAGCAAGGTTAGACTTCCTACTCCCACCAGGGCAGTGATGTCTCTCTCTCTCTCACACACACACATGAAAAAAAAAGCCAATCCATTGGCCGTCAGCACTTGCTAACTGGGAACGATCTCGTGCATGTGGTTGGCTACTCTGATGGCTCCAGCCATACTGGGAACTACTTGTGGGTAAGGACGAGGTCTTTTATTCTATTGTAATCCCCTCCGCATAGAACACAGTACCTGGCAGGTAAGTGGAGTTTAATCACTGTTTACGGAATGCTTCCTTGTTACAATGAATAGTGTCAATGGACCTAAGTCTTGTATATTTTTGGTGTTCAAAAGGATTTCCTGAGTCCATTCAAAGCCAAAAGATCTGTTGGTGTGTGGGGAGGGGGGGTGAGGGGCAGGGAGGTGCAGACTTGTTTCCTGTTCCTAGATGTCAATGCCCCAGAAGATTTTCAGGGTGATCGGGGAGGCACAGGACAAGCAAAAACACTTTCCTGCCACTGAAGGGAGTTGGACGGGCGAAGGCTGCCTCGAGCGTCATCCAGTCACAACCTGAATCCTCAGTGCGTGCTTCTGTCCCCTCCAAGGACAGGAGAGAAAGAGAGAGAAACAGCCACTGGTACTCAGACCGGGTCTGGCTCAGGGAATCCGGGCACCTCCTTTAGGAACCAACCACACGTCGGTCGACTCTGCTGAGTTGGAATCAACTCGATGGCAAACGAGTTTGAAGTTCTCGTCGATACTATCCCAAGGAGCCCCGGCAGCCCTGCTGGGTAAGCACCGGCTGCTAACTAAACCCAAGGCTGGAGGTTCAAAGCCACCAGCTGCTCTGAGGGAGAACAAGGAGGCTGTCGGTTCCCCTCCATCGGACCACTGTGCGTCAGTATCGACTCGATGGCACAGGTACCTAAGACCCCAGGTGAGGACAAAGCCACGATGGGATGTTTTAAACTGCTGACCGTGCCATTAGTAGCGCGACGTGTAACCACTGGGCCCCCGTAGTTTAAACCCGGGACTGACCTAATCTGGATCCCATGAAGAAGGCCGGGGGGCCCCAGTGTGAGCAGCGGAGGAGGGGAGCAACAGAAGGATGAGAAAACCAGTGGAGAGGTTCGAGCAGCCCGGAGAGGGAGAGAGGATACTGGCTCGGCCGAGCAGGGAGAGACCTGAGGACGGAGGAATGGCAGGCCTCACCACATCTCTTCGGGCACACAATGGCCACCGCACCCAAGTCTCACTCCTTGGACTTCCTAATTCCCTTCATTCACCAACGTATCGACTTTGGTCTCCTCACTGCCCCATGCCCACAAATCTACGTCCATGCCTGGCATGTTTATTCATGTTTCTGCCCCGCCCAGTAGACTGTCGGGGGCCCTCCTAACTCAAACCTGGCTGATCTCTGAAGGGTTCCTTAAAATTCCTTTTCCATCCTCAAGCATATCCCAACTTCTCCAGGCTACACTCGCCTGTGCCCTGACCATGGCCTTCTCTTTATTTCAACCATGTGTGTGTTACCTCCCATGAAGGTCTTCAAGGGCAGGCCTAGCCCTTTCACTTTCCCAGGCAACCCCCCAGCCCAGCCATCACAGAATTCACCTGGCCCTGGCTTTCCTCCAGCAGAACTGATGTCGGAGCAGCCACAGAGGGGGCTTTTCTCTGACATGCACAAACTGTCAGGATGAGGAACTGACTAACTAGCTTTTTAGTCTGGCCAGTTTTTTAAAGAAACAGTGCCTTGCCCATTCTATCGAAGCCCCCGGGAGCTGGGGAGTGACATAAACTGGTTTACCACACTGGGATGTAGTAACTGGAGAAGAGATGATTTAATTGGGATAACCTCGGATCTACTGAAGCTCAGAAGTCCAGCCAGCAAAGACATCGCAACCAGTGGGGGAATAGTGCCTATGCTTAGTTTGTTTTCAGTAACCGCAGCTTTGTCAACACAAGAACAGCCAAAGTGCCCGGGTAACTGTATTGGAACTACTCCACTTGTCCTCAACTCTTACCAAATGGTCCAAGATGCATTGTCATCACTCTTTAGAGAATACGTCACTCATTTCTGTAAATCAAGCCCAGGTAGGTAAAACTACCCTTCCTTCTGAACACATGGGAATAAAACTAAGTTTAACATTTCCAAACTGGTATGATTGCTAATCTCTGGATGCTTTTCAAAAATTGATAGCACAGTTAAAGTTTTAAGAAATTCAAATGATCCATGTGACATAAAAAAAAAAATCACACTGTATGGTTTTTCTGGGTTCTACAGTCACGTGAACAAGATGACAGAGACAATGAGCTTACTACAACCAGACTTTAAATGAGATGGTGGAAGAATTATCTTTTCCAGATAAACAAGCAGAAGAAATGCCAAAATGAGCAATAAAGCTAATAATAATAACAGTGTGGGCAGCAAAAATTGTAACGAAGAAGATCAAAGTTCTATAATGATATGAGCAATCAATCATTATTTCTAGTAAGCTAAAACGATACTCTTTATTACACGGTTACTGCCTGAATCTAGAAAAATTGCTGAGAACATTTCTCAGTCCTCAGTTTTAACTTCACTAGCAAATCTAACTAATATATATGTATATGTATATATATATATATGAAGAATTTGGCTTTTAACCAAAGCAAATCCTGATTTAAGATCTTAACTGAGCTCAAAGACTGCATGTTTATAAAATCCCTTAGCAAAGCACCTAGAAGATAGTATGTGCTTAATAAAAGCTACTTTCTTTTTTTTAAAAAGCTGAGCTCAAAGACAGCATGTTTATAAAAAGCCCTTGGGAAAGCACCTAGAACATAATATGTGCTTAATAAAAGCTACTTTCTCTTTTTTTAAAAGTCCTTATCAAGAAGACCTGCTCGCAGTGTCAGGTGAGTGATGGACTGGTAACTGTAAGGCCAGAGGTTTGAACACACTAGGCGCTCCTCTGGAGAAAGGGTTATCTGCTCCAATAGAGGTTGACAGCCTGGGCGACTCCGCACAAGGTTCCTGTGTGTGGGTGCATTTGGCGAATGGTGCTGGTGAGGAACAGTGACAGTATCACAGACTGCCGGAAAAAGAAACAAATCTGTCCTGTAAAACCAGCATGCTCTTAAAGACACAGGAGGATGAGGCTTTGGCTCTCGGTCTTTGGGCATGTTAACAGGAGGGACTAGTCCCTAGAAAAGAGGATCATACTTGAGGATGAAAGACAAGGTAAGCAAAAAAGAGGAACTGGACTAACACAGCAGCTCAGACATGGCCATTGTAAGGACGGCCCCGAAGCAGACAGTGTCCCCTTCTATTGTTTGGAAGACTGCCATCAGTTGGAACCAATTCAAGAGCCCCTAACAACATGCGTCTGAACCAGCTCGAGGCCAGCGTAGTTGGGGTTATCAAGGAGCCCTGGTGACAGGATGGATTTGGGGTGGGATTGCCAACCAGAAGGTAACTGGTTACGTCTCAGGTGAAAGAGGAGGCTGTCTAGTCTCACAAAAATGTCCAGCCTCAGAAATCAGAGGGGGCAGTTCTACTCTGCCCAACGGGGTTGCTCTGCACCCCCAGTAACAATGGGCTCATACGATACTTGTCCTTGTGTGATGGACTAACTTTGCTGGGGGGAGAGGTTTTGAAACTGTGATCGCAGTTGTGCAATACTGTTTGATGTGATTAAACTCTGGCGTGTCACGATATCTGTATTAACTTCCAATATTTTTTAAAAAAGATTTACAGTCTCCGAAACTCCCAGGGTGGGCCTACCCTGTCCAGGAGTGGTGCCCGGAGTCAGAACAAACTCTACACCAGTGCGCTACTAATCCCTTGTGTTTGCTTGCTGGGCAGGACACGGGGGAGGTCTTCAAACGTTATTCAACAGCAGACTTCAAAATTGAAAAAGAAGGGGGAAAAGAGAGCTTGTCACTATTTATTGTCCATCAATGATAATGGAGAATTTTCCAAAGAGGTCTAAATTCATTCTTCTTACTAAGATGACCCTGTTTCATAAGTTAAACCATTTAGTCCACTTGGGTTAGGGAGGCAAACAATGCCATGCTCCGGCTTGGTTGACAAATCGAAAGATTTAACTTTTTATTTAACGATTACAAACACGGTCCCAGTTGTTCTCAATTAAAGGACTGTATCTTCCTATTAATGGTAGCATCGTGGGTCACACAACTGGCCAGGAAGCACAAGGTCGGCAGTTCCAAGTCACCAGTGACTCTGCAGGAGAACGATCCAGGCCTGTGCTCCTGTAAAGATTTAGGGTCTCAGAAACACAAAGGCACAGTTCTGGTCTGCCCTCGGTGAGCACAGACTGAAGAGCGAGTCTATCGGGTGAGTTTCTAGGCTGTAGTTGTTTACGGGAGTGGAAAGCCCCATCTTTCCCTCGAGGAGCAGTCTGATGGTCTCGAACTGTGGACTTTGAAGATCACAGCCAAATGCATAACCATTACGTCACCAAGGCTCCTAATGAGTCAGCCAAGATTTCATGGGGGGGGGGGGGGGGGGAGGGAGCCAGTACAGCAGGGTCTCCAGAGATGTCAGCTTTTAAAAATCAAAATCCACTAGTTAAGGTCCATACAAAGGAACAATTGTTGAATGGAAGCAGTGCTTTCATTCTATTTTAACACCATGTCTAAATACATTTAAGTGGATACAAACATCTTGGTACTGGGTACACTTTGTTTCCCAACGGCAGCAGTGTCTGCTTTATCTGAACAAATGAACTAATTCTCTCAAAGCTTTCTGGTCATATCTCATCACTGTTTAATAAATTCAATTATATTCTAAGTTAATAAGATAAATCATATGCATGCAAGTGGCACAAAGCCTATAGCTAAACTAAGCTACGGATCAAATACTTACCAAAAACTTAAGATGTGCAAGGCCTTAGGGAGAGCACAAAGGCAAACATGACACAGTCCTCCGCCTTGCAGAAGAGAATCTAATATGGAAGTTGAGGCCCACAAATGAAAAAAGACAAGGACAGAAGGTTGAAATAAGATTCTACGATAGTAACGACAGATTGGTGACAGCACAGTAGATGACTATCGGAGTAATCACTTTCTCTAGAACACTGGCTGAGCTTAGAGAAAGCGCAAAGTTGGCCAGGCGGGAATCAAGGTCCCAGGGTAGTCAGCCCAGAGATGGGGGCCGCTCAGAGACCACGGCAGACTCTGGTCAGAAGGTTCGGGATTAGGAGGCTGGGACTGCGGTCTCACTCACTGATCGCTGGAGGTCAGAGCAGAGAAAAAGAACCCTTAGGACCCTTTTATTTGGTGAAGGCTGGCATTTCCTAGGCTAAGCCTCCGTCCGAAGCAGGACCTGTTCCACATTAAAGAAGTAAGCCCACCGCATTCCAGGTTAAGCTTCCTCAAATCTCACCCCCTCCCGTCTGTTCGCCTGTAACTAGGCCTTCCACATAAATGTGGGTCTCCTGTGGGAAGGGAAGAGCTTATTAAGTGAATGCTTCTGGGCAGAGAGGTCCTTTTATCTCCGGCCTTCCACTTCACACTCCTCAGGGAGAATAGGATGGAACTTGGACCACAGTTCTTCAGTTCCATATTAATGCCCCTAAAGCCCATCTCAGGTCTCTGATGCCTTCTTCCTGGACACATGTCAGGGAGGCTGAAGGCACTAGACTAACAGTTCTCCACCTGTGGGCTGAGACCCCTCTGGGGGTGAACGACCCTTTCACAGGGCTCGCCTGATTCATAACAGTAGTAAAATGACAGTGATGAAGGAGCAATGAACATAATGTTGTGGGTGGGGGTCACCACCCCGTGAGCAACTGTAGGAAAGGGTGGCGGCAGTGAAAGGTTGAGAACCACAGCACTAGACCGACTGCCTTTCTGGCATCTCCCCTCGGCATCCCTGAGAGGCTGCCATACCTGTACAGGTGAACGCAGTGTGGGCAGCCCTAGTGAAAACAGTCTCCACGAGTCTTGGCATTTCTGTAGCACCTGGGAGAAGCCAGGGGGCTTGCCCATGGTCAGTTATTGCCCCGCAAGCAAAATATTTAAGAAACATGTGTCAAAACGTCCTTCTAACCCACATCCCTGGCATGTCCTGCTAACAGCTGGACTTTGGCAGAGAGGCAGACTACCAAGCATGTACCTTTCCCACCACTGTGTCACAATTGTCTGTCTCCTCTGAGTAACGGATTCACTGACCAACCGCATCGCCAATTGGACAGAGACTTTCAGATGGCGGGGAAGGAGGGGGTGGGGGCTAAAGCCAGACAGAACGGGGAGCTCGGAGAGGGCTCTTATTCTCGGGAACTCCCGAACAAGTCACTGCAGAGAGCCTGAAAGAGGCCCCGATGCAGAAAGAAACGCAGGATTCTCAGAGTGAGGCTGTGGTGCATGGATGTGGTGGACGGCGCTGCTTCGGTCCGCCGTCACTGTGGCCGCCGGGAGGTTTCCTCGGCAGAGTGGGTGTCAGGGTCTTCTGACTCCGGGGGTCAGGTACCCATCCCTCAGGGGCAATCCGCCAATCAGACGCCATCTGAACCCTTTTCATCCTGACTGTCCCGTGAGCACTCTCCTCCCATGGCTCCCCAGGATGCACGAGCATGTTCCTCGGTGGCAAAGGAGAGCTCTCGGGCAAGGTTGGTGGGCTACACTGCCATCCGTCACCGAGTTGATACCCCCTCAGCGTGGTCCTAAGTGACACAGAACTGCCCCTGGGTTCCTAGACTTTCCTTACTGAAGTCGCCACCCCACCCTGGGGGTCCGCTGGTGACCCCCAACTGCTCATGCTCAGTCCTCGGTCAGGGACCTAGCCACTGTCCTAGTGGGCTGCTTACGTCCAACATCTCTGCTAGAAACGCGAAATGAACCCGGTCCTCCAAGACATCCAAGCTATCGAGCCTGAACCCCCACAGGGAAAAAGATAAAATATGAACAAAGTAACAACTCATTGCCATCGGAGTCAATTCCAACTCATAGGGACCCTGCAGGAGAGGGGAGACCTACCCCCTGGACTTCTGACTCAGCCCGACTCTACTAGAAGAGAAAGCAGGTCTTTCTCCAGAGGGCAGGGTGGCTGGTGATTCTGAACTGCCCGCCCCCCACCCCCCACCCCCAGGGCTCCAATAGTAAGAGGGGGACAACCACTCTGCTATGATGCCCACGCAGGTGTCCTTGGTTTAAGGAGAATCCTAATCTTATTAGATTTCCAAGGTACAGTCATGCACAAGTGATCTACACGAAGCATGCAGTAAATCCTAAACTCATGCAAATCGGCCACTATGGTTACACAGAGTTCATTTAGGGGGTTGTTGGGTCGTTTGCCATCCAGTCAGTTCCAAGTCATGGCGAACCCACGTACAACAGAACCAAAGCCCTCCGGTACTGCAGCAGCGTCACCAGTGGTGGGTTTCGCCCACTGCGGCAGCCCCTCTGTCAATCCACCTCCCTGAGGGTCTCCCTGCTTCCTATTAGCCCTCTGCACCTCGCAGCAGCTGCATGCACCGTGAAGGACAGCCCCTAGCTCCCCGTTACCAGAGCCCAAAGGTGTGCTGCTTGGGGAGGGTGTTGGGAAGACATGCTCCCAGGCCAGCAGGCTCCCCTTCAGGACGCTGTTGGAGAGCTGTCAGAAAGGACGGGAAAGAGACCGGAGGCCCCGTCATTCTTTGAGAATGGAACAAAGGCCGATGAGAGGCACCGGGAGACACAGAGAGCAAATCAAAGCCTGCACGGAGTATACAGTGTCCACATAGCCACACATGAGCAATTCTCCTCTTTTCAGTGGGAAATGCTCAGCTATCCCCCAAATCAACTAACATGGTACCAACCTGCTAGCAGATTACTGAAGGTGTGAAAATGACAGCATCCATCAATGATCTGCTTTGAAAGTCCCCTGGCCTACCACTCTGGAACAATCTGCCTCCCACAGCAGGAGCCTGGTGTCAAAGGTCCTGGGCACTGTCGCACTATAGTCTCAGCTCTGTGGACCAGGATGAGTGAAAGAGTCTGAGAAGCAAACACCCACAAAGGGAGGAGAAGCAGAAGACGAAGACTCAGCTCTAGCATTCCAGGAGACAGAACTTCCACAGTGCCCACTTCAACCCTGCCGCTGGAGGTAAAGATAGCGCGCTGAGTCCCTTCCGTGTAGCTTGTGAAATCATTGAGTTGCTTGATAAACAAAACTATACAAGAGAATAAGTCCTTTAAATCCTTCGAGTAGTGTAGGGGAAAACACTTTATTTTGTTGCTCACACGGTCCAATCATGGTGACCTTATCTCTGCAGTCCACCTCAATTACATACATCTAGTCAGACTTTTGATGTAAAGTAAGAATTTTGATTCTTAAGTAAGAATTTGATTCTAAGTAAGAATTTTGATTCTCTTAGAAGAATAGAATCTGGTTTTTCCTACAGGGAATGGGAAGCAAAGGCAGGAAATGAGACCTAGGGCATTTGTTGTAGTCCTAGGTCACAGGCCCCAGAGGGATGGAACTGGCATTGAACTCTACCTGGAGGCTGAGGTCTTTCTAGCTACTAGATAGGGTAGCCGTGGGAATTGGCATTTAAGCTAAGTTTAAAGAAAAATTAAAGGGGAAATACCTATGGCTGAAGCCTCAGGCGAGTTCCCTCTAAACACAGGCCAGGAATGTGGGCGGCCTTGCTACCACACAGAACCCCTTGGAAAGGGCAGTCGGGCAGATGTCACTAGATGAAAACCAGTTTGATCTCCCCTTTGGCACATTTTAAGTGCGCTCTAGTTTTTTCATATTTTATTTTCTTTAAAACTGGGCTTTGCTTCTGTCATCTTTTGTAGGCTTCTTGTTTGTTATAGATTTGTCTGTTTTTCAGTCTATGAAACCCTGGATGGGTGACTCTACAGACACAGTAACTGAAGTCAAAGTTGCTGGGGCACAGTGGGGCAGGTTAGGGGGAAATGGGGAGCTAATAACAAGAACACAAGAAGGAAAAAATGTCCTAACACTGACTGTAGCCGTGGTTATACAGTACATATTGATATGATTGAACTATTGAGTTGTAAGCTGACTTGTGTCCTAATAAAGTGATTTACACATGCACACACAAATACTTTGAAAAATGTGGAAGAATGACGGTGTTCAAGTTCACTGTGTTACATCAAGAAAAAATTATAGAATGAATCCGTTTACCCAATAAATACACAGATTCCAAACCCAAATCAAATCCACTGCTGTCAAGTCGATTGACACTCACTTGACTCTGATGCACAGGACAAAAGAGGACTGCTCTGTAGAAGTTCTGAGGCTGTCATTCTTTCCAGAAGCAGACAGCCTCCTCTTCATCCCAGCCTGGCTTGGTGGGGTATAACGGCCAGCCTGCTGGCTATCAGCACTTCTAAACACCAGTTACAGCACCACTGCTCGCCAAACAATTTGAAACGATCTCTCATCTTTGAAGCTCACTGTGATGTGCTCCCCACGGACCCACCAGGCAGCTCAGTTCGAGTCCTGGACTGGGCGCTCGACCACAAGCCTTACCCGCAAGCAGGTGTACAGAGGTGAAGCTCTTCTCCAGTTTACCCAGGAGGACAGTAAGAAAACAGTCTGAAGATAGAGAGGCAACATCTTGCGAGCTTTGGTCATAAACGATAACCTTCTGGCTACAATCGATGTCGATCTGAAAGGTAAGCATGAGGCTGTTAGGAAGAAAGGAAGATGATTCCACCGACTACGGCACTGCTTGTCATCAATGAAGAACCGAGATGAGGCTGACCGATGAGGTCCATCTGACATGCAAATTGTTTAGATAATTGCAAAAATCAACTTTTAGAAGACAAAATTAATGCGATTTCTGTGTGGATATGGTTCAAAATTCTTTGGTCTTTAAATCCTTATGATATAAAATGTTTGGTAACACCCATGAAACAAAATAATATTCGCTATAAACATAGTGACCTCTGAATTAAAACATTTGAAAAGCTGTTTCTACAGGACAAAGAAAGTTAAAACAAGAGCTCAGTTTCAGTCAAAGAAAGAGCAAAGAACTTTGACAAAAGTGACATTTTGGGTTTTCTAGGAACGACTTTCCATGAAAAGAATGTCCTGAAGTCTGGACCAAGGGTGCCTTCCCTGCCCACACATAAAAGGCACCTGAGACATAATTAGTTCTGACTTGTTTCCTAATGTCCTTGGAAAGAATTATGTTCTTTTCAGGAAATTTAAAAATAATACAAAACAAGGTCTAAATGAAAACAATATTAGAAAGCCATTAACAGGAAAACAAAGTATTTATCCAAACAAAGGTGGATAACTTTTCACATTCCGTATCATAGTGAAAATATTCGGCAATGTGCAAAACGAGCGAGTAAATTCTTTCGGGGGAGCCTAAGGTACCAAAATTTCAAAAGCAACTCAAATGACTTTCTCCCCTCCAAAGCTGAGGTCTCTTTTTAAAGGATTCCCTCTCATTCCGGGTTCCCGCCTATTTAAAGGAGAGAAAAATAAACCAAGCAAGCATTTATTTACCTTCTGTTTTGCTGAATGCTGGATGAGTTCTGTAATTAGCACTTTGTCTTGTTGCAACCTTCGCTTCATCAGCTTGGAGCAGTTGATATTAATGGCTTCCAGAATGTGGGATGTATTGTACTCCACAAAAGGCCGGCTATCAATGAGCAGCACTTTTTCCGTCCCACTTTCCAGCAGAGCCACCAACCTCTCAGTAACAATTTGCGTTCCAATCATCTCATGGGCCATGACCACAGTAAGTCCTCTTTTCCCACCTCCTTCTGTGATTGGCCACGATGATGTAATGGTGGTACGCTCAGAGGCTCAGCCACCCCATTGTACTGGAAATGGATGAGGTCAGGCTGGTAGTGACTGGCCAAAGGAGAGTTAAATCCATTGTCAGCAAACGCTCTCCAAGTGAATGCCCCTTTCTCTGTCCTGCGGATGTGCCCTCGCAGAGGATTCCTGCCACACAGCCGCCCCTCACGTGGGGTTCACAGAGAGATGGCCGGAGGAACCACTCCACCACAAGAGAGGCTCTGGGGCAGCCCCTGCCACGTCACATCATTCTGTGCCTGTGCTCCTGTTCCAGCCGCTGGTCGGGGGGCCTGAAAGCCTACACGAGGAGAGAGGGAGGGAGACAGAAAACAACACCGGGGGTCAGAAAAAGGATGTGAGCATCGGGGTAGAGAGCGTGTCTAATTCCCAATATTTGCTCCATTAATCTAATTCCATCCTGGATGCCCTCTTTCACTTGAACGAACAGACAAAAGGGACTGACGGGTAGAATGGCAGGGGGAAATGTGTTTGCGCTAATCCACTTTCACCTCAAAACGTGAAAACTCCCAGGCTAAAGAAAACGGGCATGTGTGGGGATTCCACTCCCCTGGACCTGGCGCGAAGTCATCTGCAGAAAGAGATGCTAAAAGGGGCTCTCAAACAGCCGCTCGAAGCACTATGAGTACAAACCTCTTCCTCCAGCTTATCGGGGTATTATTTGTGAATGACGCCAACAACCGCCTGAGCACCAAGCAAGCAGTTCATCTTCGAGAGGCAGAAATCTTTCCTGATGGCTTCCGCCTTGCTGTGGCCAGTGCGCAAGTTCATCCACACAGACTGGAGCCCCAAAGACAGCAGCCCCTTTCAGTTGCCCTCAGGAAGAGTGAGGGGCAGGTCAACAAGAGCTGACTTCTTAAGGAAGAGGAGAGGCAGAAAGGACTGGCAGCCATGCCAATCTGCAGGGCTCAGCTACATACATCCAAACCATCTCACAGCTGTGACCCAGGTCTACCCTTCAACTTTCCTGGGCCCCATTCTTAAAAGAATCATTCCCAGTCTTAGAAAATCTCTCATTAGCAACCTGGACATTTAAAAAGGGAAAAAAAAAAGTTAACCATCCAGTCCACAAAAATCCACAAGGACCTCATGTACATCAAAGAACAACTTCACACCATAGAGTTTTCAGTGGCTACCCTTTCAGATGTAAACTGACAGGCTTTCTTACGGGGTGCACTTGAATCGGCACCCATCTACGACCTTTGGGTCAGCACACAAGGACGTTAACCATCTGCAAACACCTCCTCCCCCAGAGGCCCAGATGGACAGAGACTCAACACTGGGACAGTGCTTCCCTATTCTTGTCAAACTCTTGGGATGATTGCTCGATAATTAATTCACCCTCATTGGAGCTTCACGCTCCAAGTGTGGATCTCACAATGAAGAGCAATGTTCTCAGATTCCCATGCTCCTGACCCACCCCCGTCGATATGCACTCCTCTCCCATGCAAAACTCCACGCGCCCATCCACATCCAACTTCGAGAGGCTGCACCGTGTGGGGCAGAGGTCGGGTGACAGTTCTCACTGCTAGAGGGCTTTGCACATGGAACGCTCGCCTTACACAATCCTCTTGACTCCCTCGAATGGCTTAAAATTCTTAAAATGGGATCAGCTGCTTTCAGATCCGAAGGGCAGGTCTGTCTAAAGTCACTGGGTCTTAATTCTATGCTTACTGTACAAGAGACAGAGGGCTTAAGATTTAAAGAGAACTTCCCAAAAACCACATAACCCGAACTGCTGTTTCTTCATCGATAAAATGTGGACCTAACATTGGACTTGTGTGCTCATCACGTTTGATCTGCGGACAAAATTACCAGAGTCAACTCAAAGTGGGTTAAGTAAAAGAGTGACCCCATATCAGTAAGAGAAAGGCAGACTTTTTTCTGGAGATGCCGATGGTGGGTCTGCACCTGAAATCTGCAGGACATCACCCAGCAGGTTAAGACTCACAACCCCATCCGCCTCTAGCCCAGCTTCGAATTGAAAAGCTAACAGCGTGCTGAGTCCACCAAGCGGTGCCTCGGCAGAAAGACCCGGTTCTCGACTTCCCAAACTCAGCCACCCAAAGCCCTCAGGCGTTCTGTTTGGCTGCAAGTGGGGTCAGGAATCAACCCGGGGACAGGGGTCTGCTTTACAGCCCAACTGTACCCAAGTTAGACAGGCAGCCCTGAGAAACCTTCCCTTCCACCCTCTGCAAATCAGAAAGCGGCTCCACAGAACTTAGCCATTTCTTGTCGATAAGAGTTTCACGGTGTTAAGGGTTTGGATTGTTTTTACAGCAGTGCGGTACAAAAGTCATCTGTTTTCAAAGGAAGAAACTGGAGCAGACTTTGTTCTAGTGCAACAAGGAAACTCATCAACTCTACAAAGTCCCCATCAGGGAACTACCAGGGAACCACGTCCTGACTGCTCAGCACCCCACTGCCGGCAGCAGAAGCTCCTGTCCTCAGACTGTTTGACTCCCAGTGCAGGGCTCCCACTCCTGTGTGGCCCTGTTCTCCCTAAGTACCTGTCCCCATACTGGGAAAGAATGACGTGACTTGTCCGCCAGGGTGCCCGGGTGGCACAGAAAGGGGAAACTGGAGAAGCCAGAAGAGTCGGCTCCAACGATAGCATCTGGTCGGATTGGCTCCTCCGGGTGATAGGATCAGGACGGGACAAAGCACTTATCTGGGTTAGCAGATGGGGGACAAAGGGAGGGAGGGGACAGCAAACATGCAAAAGTTGAGTTAGAAAGGTCTCATCTTTGCGTCCCGTCGGCCAAATCTCACAAGCCCAAATCGCCGCGGACAAAGTGGGTGCTACAGTACACAGTTCTCCGAGGAAGAGAATGGTCATTCTTCCCAGAAAGCCAGAGGGGCAGTATTCCAGACACACACACAAAACCGTCCCTGGACCAAGAAAGGGGCTGGTCAAAGAGATTCTAGTATGAGGATGTAATGGGAGCACAGAGGTGAGAGTGACATGGGGATAAAGTTACAGGCCGGGTCAGGGGGGTGGGTATTCAGTGAGGCCAGCTGGAGCCCGCCCACCACACCTTTCTGCCCAAGCTCTGGTTTCCCAGCATCCAAATCACCTAGGGGAGACTCAGAGTCCAGCCAAGGGCTAGCAGCAACCTTCAACTTCACTATTTGTACCCGGAGATTTCTGTAAATCCCCCTCTGGGGCTGCAATTTTACCTTGTTTTTTTTTTTTAATTTTTTTTTTTATTTTTGGATTTTACATTTCTCCTCCACGCTCACTGCTCACGTGCTGTTCTAAAGATTGTCAATACCCACGAAGATCAAGGACACATCCGAAACAGTTTGTGTTCAAAGTATTTGTGTCAAGTACCATGTAAAAGATAAGCATATTTTAGCTGCTGCAAACCCCAAACTAGCCCTTGCCCAAAATGTCTACAAAAAAGTCAAAAGGTATGAAAAAAACGCTGACAGAACCCCAGAGGCAAGCCAGGGTTTCAAACCAGTTTGAAAGGGTGCGGTCAGAGCCTCCAGAAAGAAGGACAGTGCATGCAGCACATAGCAACCACATCTTCAGACGGTCTCGAGCCAAGGTCAGCCACTGCGAGCTCTGAGCAGGCACCTCGGCCAGAATCGTCATTGAATGTGGTCTCTATGCAACCTGTAAGCTGCCCTTGATTCCTCTGGTCAGGAAGAACGTGATCTGAAGCAGGTAAAAAGCCCTCAGCCACCATCCTCTGCTAGTGAAGTTCTATTTAAAAATTAATTAATTAGGACTGAGCCCGATGGCGTAGTGTTTGTGTGCGGGACTGAGGCCCACAGGGTTGGCGGTTCATATCCAGCAGCAGCTCACCAGGAGCAAGGCTGGGCCTCCTACTCCCACCAGGGCAGTGATGCCCACAAAAAATAAATATATAATAATAATTAATTAAATAACTTTTTTAAAAGGGAGCGAGAAAGAGGAGCTTATACCAAGGGCTCAAGTGGAAAATAGTTGGAAATGAAGATGGCAACATGTGTACGAATATGCTTGATACAAATGATGTATTGAATTTTGAATGTATTGAATCATTGGAAATAATTTTTTAAAGGGAAAAAAAAGACTGCTTGCCAAAAAAAAAAAAAAAAAAGCTGTCAGCAAAATGAAGGCAGGCCAACATTGCTACTTCATGGGTTTACTTAGGCAGTTTTTAAAGTTTTAATTAATTTCTTTCATTTTTAATAATGTATCCTCATGGTACAACACTTCAATAAAAAAGATGAGCCGGCAAAGGGGAAGGGTCAGGAACATAAGAAAAATGGAACAGAACGAGAATGGAAATGGCCAACTGTTCCCCTACAGTGAAAGATTGAATCAGTGTCACTGAACAACATGTGCAGGAATGGGAAAGAAACAAGTACGGAAAATTTCACCCCGAACACAGTATCACTTTTAAAACTCTAGGTAAAAAATGTGTACGCATTACGAATAAGCAGTGTCTCACCACAACCACTGCTTGAGTTGTTTCTGACTTATCTAGCGATCCAACTCACTGCCCCTGAGTCAAATAGGATTCACTGTAGCCCAGTCCGACAAAGAACTGCTCCCAGGGTTCCTCAGGCTCTCGGTCGTGAAGGAAGCAGAAAGCCTCATCTGAGAGCTACCTCTTTGAGTTTCCAAAAAGATAAGTCATTGTGGGGCAGGCAGCTGCATCGCTCTCCGCAGGAGCAGCTGTTTGGTTCGAAACTGCTGACCTTCTTAACTGCCAAGCTACCAGGACTCCTTGGGTATGTTGGAGCCTTGGTGGTGTGGAGGATCCCACCCGGGGCTACTGAGCACAAGGTCAGCAGTTTGAAAGAACCAGAGCGACCCTGGCGAAAGGTGAAGCCTTCTATTCCCATAGAGTTACAATCTCAGACACCCGCAGGGGCAGTTCCATTCTGTCCTAAAGGCACGCTACGAATTGGGATTGATTCCATGAAAGGGAGAGAGCTTTTTGGTATGTCAGTCAAGAAAGCCACTAAAACATTGAGGCACTAACAAACCCATTTGAGTAAGAAATAAACACACGGAAGCTTTCTTCCATTCCTGCTCCCTACTGGAAACCAGTTAACACTCTCTTCTGATTTCTTCTTAAGAGTTTCACATCAAACACAAACATATCTTTCTTCAAATGGTCATACAACACATACACTCCTTGGTTATTCCCCACTCCGATGAGATATCCTTCATATTTAGTCTGAATGTGATGCGATCCATATACGCGTGTCTTCAATAGAGGCAACTTTGCCCATCTACATAAAACTTGTCGAAATTCTGTAACCTTAGTCCCCTTCTCCCACTACTACTCCTATTCTACCAGCTACTTGCCTGAGTCCTAAAGGCCAAGGAATAATTCAGAAGAATGAACTTGAAGGGTCAGAAAATCATTTCATGGCATCCTAATGAGACAGTATCCTCTAAAGCACTTTTATGGCTAAAAGGAAACGTTAAAATGTGAAGGATACACACAATTAAGGAAACTATCTTTCAAGGATATCCTAAATGCATTAAGATGATATTCATCATACTGAAGAAAGTAACCGTACCAGGGTGACTAAACAAATAACTTCAATGTTACCCACATGCAGAAAGAAAGGTTTTTCAATAGTGCATGATTGGCAACTTAAGACCAAACCATATTTGCTCTTTGCATTGCTTTTTCTGACTTGGCTTGATTTTGCAGACAGTTTGCCAGGGTGAAAAAGCATTGCTGAAATGTTTGCCTTGTGTCTAGCCCTTATTGTGCTTCCCCCTCATTGTTTTCTTAGTTTTTAGTCACCTATGTTTTTAATCTGTGTGAAACTGTTCTATGTATTTCAGCCTAAAAAGCTTTCCTATATATGTATATTTTCCTTTTTTGCTTAGTATTTCAAATTCTACACCATTGGCTAGATTAATGATACTACTATAAGAATTCAAATTGCCTCATTGAGCTTACTTTTATTATTTCTCAAGAAGCGGATAATGCTGCCTCTGCAATGGACTAAGGGTATACGTGAACCCTAGATGCATGAAAGGGATCTGGAGCTTGCACTTAATCTTAGACTCTATGAATAACTGGTTCTTATGATGTTGACCTGCCCAATATTTTCCTTCAAAAGTGATCACTGAAAAGATGGGTGCTATAGTGAAGTGTGAGGAAGAAATCAGATGGTGCCTGGCTATCAGGAAAAAAAATATCTGCAGACACCTAGGTGAAGCATCAGCTCGGTCCCCAAAGTAGGCACATATAGGCACTGGCCTATATGATCCATGTATTATTAATAATAAAATCCATGATCAGAGGAGGGAATTGTATTAGTGCTTAAATTCTGATAATCAGTTTGCAGAAGGCTATGGATGAAAGTGAAAAACCAAAACCCATTTGCAGAATCACTACATGAATTAAGCCTCCTTGAATTTTCTGACCACTGACCAGGGATGTACATAATTTCTCCTCGGAAGAATGTGGCTTGTAAACTGGATTACTTCTACCACAACCCAACCACACCGGCTCAGTAAAGGACAATCTTCTCTGGGGCTTACCTGGGTGTGTCCTTGATGGAGCTCACCACACTGGGGGGTACACTGCCATGAGTCATACCCTGGCTGCCTTAGGGAAGTCCCTGAACTGATCATATAAGGTACTCTGCTTAGCATATTATGTTGTGGCCCCAGATCCCACTTTGGGAGTTCCACAGGTAAGTAGGATGCCTTGAGCTGCACCAAGCATGTTTTGTGACAGTTCTCTTTGATCTCACATGCCCATAGTAAAGCTCAGTATCTGAGCAAACCCTTGGACACCATTATGACCTCTGCTTAACAGTCTCCTTCATCCAGACGATTGATAATATAGCTGCAGTTATCTTTTCTTTGACCCAATATTCTAAAAAGTAAATGATTACACATGGAGGTCCATGTTAAAGTGAAATTACTTGTATGACTCTGCTACCCAAAGTCTCTGGATACAAATATGGTGAAGAGTACTCCAACTCAGGGATTGGTCAGTGTTGGCATTCCACTGGGCATAAGACTGAGCCATCTCAGCCACAGGAACTGGGAATCCCAGAAGGATCAACAAAGAAGAGCCACCAGAGGAGCACATGTGAGATTCCCTGCCTGACGTGGTAGACGCAGCAGAAGCTGCAGCAGTGAGCTCATGGGAAAGCGGAGAAGCAGATCAGGAAACAAGTAAAGCTGAGCACCTATTTTGGCAGGAGGATGGCTTGTGGAGTAGGGTGCTCTTGGGGCCTTCAGTTCGTAGCACTGAAGAAGCTTTGTAATGCTTGCCCCAGCAGGGCAGTGGACTAGACCCTGTGGCTGAGCGGCTGTGGACCAGCTGGCAAGCGGCTCTGCAGACAAAAAGGCCATCTCCTTCATGCCTTCTGATCCTGACTTGTGGTGACCTGTTAACTTCCCTTACAAACCCCGTGACAGCGAATATTGTCTGTGAATTCTCTGTGGCCATGGCAACAGCTACCAACCTTAGCAGAGAAGCAGAGTGTCCTGGGAGGAAGATTTGACATCAGCGAGGGTGAAGGAGGATGAAGGGTGGAGGCATGTCTGACCTCTGCCTGTGGCAGTCGGCCTTGGGCTGGTGTGGACATCGATTCCCCTCCCTCTGAAGTCAGAGGAGGCAGGAGAAGAGCCTCACACCATTCTTCCATGTATAAGGGCATGTGAGTAGGTAAGGCCGTATACATATAATAGAGCAGACTGAAGTGTCTGCAAGGGGCCTTCTCTACTCATCAAGAGCAAGTGAGAACGAAGGTAATTACCATTAAAAAGTAACAAAATTTGGAAATGATGAGGGCAACATATGTACAAATGTACTTGATACAATTGATGTATGGATTGTTATAGGAGTTGCAAAAGCCAGGGCTGAGCCCGGTGAGGGTTGAGCCCCAGTAGCATAGTGGTGGAGTGCAGGACTGCGGCCCACGGGCTTGGCAGTTCAAATCCAGCAGTAGCTCTCCAGGAGCAAGGCTGAGTCTCCCACTCCCACCAGAGGGCAGTGATGCCCCCCCCCCCGAAAAAAAAGAGTTGTAGGCGCCCCAAATAAAGTTATTTACTAAAATAAAAATTTTTAAAGTAACCAAAGTACACAAGGCTGAGCAGATTATATCACCTATAACCCCATCTACCCTAAGACGAGTGTCCACCACTGCCCCGTCTGCCTGGGATCACAATACGTGGTCTGACTCACTGGACCACTTGAAACTGAAATACTCTCTCAACCTTGACCTGAAGCTATCCTGAGGTCACCTTTGAGTGAAAGTAGCGTGGCCACAAAATAAAGGTCATCCCTACAATTGGTGCTCTACTTGAAAACCAGATTATGAGACCCAAAGGCCAACATTTATTCTAGAACAGTCATGAAATGTCAAAAGAGGCAGGGCAGCTAGAATACTGGAAATGGAGCGACCAAAATGCAGAGAGAATATTGACCCATTATGGAAAACATAGCATGTATTAGTGAAAATTGTCAAATGAACACCTAAGTTGCTATGAAAACGTTCACCAAAAAACAACAAAAATATTCTTAAAAGGGCTGAGCCCCGGTGGCATAGTGGTTGTGCACGGGACTGCGACCCACTGGGACGGAGGTTCAATTCCAGCAGTGGAGCTGGGCTTCCTACTCCCACCACCAGAGAGCAGTGATGCCCCCCCAAAAAAAATTCTTAAAAAAGCAGAAAGCTAAGTTTAAAAAAAAAAAACCTGTTTACCTCTGAATAGAAGCAGACTATAACCAAAATGACGGCACAAATCAGGAAAAGGGGTGGTTTCTGGTGAGTGTCACATGTCAACAACCAGTCAGCTACCTGTGGAAAAAATATAGTACCACAAGGAAGTACACCCTGAATTAATTATGTAATTGTTTGAGAACCATTAAGTCAAAAAGTATTTTCACAAAAAGGTAAACAAGTGGGGTCAGCTTTCATTAAAACCATAAAACCTGGCTATATAAAAATCAATATTTGCCACTGGACTAAAACTAAGAAAAAAAACTTTTGGTTTTATTATCTCCATATGCTTGACCTTTGAAGCTAGGGTCCAGCTAGGAAGAAGGTGGGTAGCAGGAGGCTGAGGCTACTTTTCATGATTCGAAAGTGAGAGGCATTATTATCTCCCACGCTGCCAGCATGTCACGGGCTTTTTAGGTCAGGCACATCGACACTAGCTAGATCCCATGCAGACAGAAGGTGAAAACCTTTCTCTTACACACATTTATTTCCTGCCAACAGTCCCTTTGCTTCCCAGCACTCACTGCCATCACACCCATTCGGAGGCACAGCGATGCTAGAGGACAGAGGAGAAGTACCCTGGTGGGTTTCTGGGACAAACTCTTGAAGTGAACAGAAAGCTTCATCTTTCTCCCCCAGAGCAGCTGCTGGTTTTGAACAGACAGCCTTGCAGCCCCAGGTGCAGCGCACGACCCTACCAGGGCTGCATTCGTGCTCTAAAATATCCGCTCCCATGAGTCCACATCAAAACCTACAGCAGACAGGGGGTCAGCTTCTATGAAAAGTCATCTCCATGAGGCGAGGGCTACCCCTTAGTGGGGAAGGATAACATTTTAACCTTCCCTGGTAGAAAGAGACGTTCTCAAGGGAAGAGAAGGCTCCTGTGGGACCCGGGTGATTAAAAGGCTTCAGTGAGGAGAGCAACGGAGGCTTTTATGGCTGGGCTTGAGCTCAAGTCCAGATTCTCAGAGACGGACAGAAAAAAATCAAGTGAAAAGTTTATTTTTCATTTAACTACAAGCCAATTATTAAAATGTTTTTTTCTTCAAGATGGAAGAAACAGGCAACAAGATATGGGATATCTAGAGTTTTTTTTTTCCAGCAAAACTTTAGGCATACACTTTGACTGACTAAGAAAACGTGAACAAATCAAAAGGAAAAGGAGGGTGCTGATGGCTAGAAGTAACCCAGAACCCCTCATACTTTGTCCTGACTCGGTGGTGATTACAGCAATTCTGCCTCTTATGCCAGGGGCTAGCATCAATAGAATCTCTCAGGTCTGACCTTTTTTAGTTAAAAAAATATATATATCTACTCTCTCTCAAGCCATGAAGGCTATGTGCGGATGAATATAGGTGGTGATGGTGGTTTTTTAAATTGCCTATTAATGTCCAGATCATGTTCTCCTATCCAAAAATTGAGGACACAAGGTGGTGATTATGGGATTAAACGGTTGCTGTTAGGTAAATTCCAGCTCATGGTGAGCTCACTTGTATCAGTAGATAAGTCTTTCTTTTCTAAGTATGTATTTCGTTAGTGTTGAGAATACACAATAAATTATGCTTCTATTCAACGGTTTCTACATGTACCACTTAATGACGCTGATTATACTCATTGAGTGGTGCTGAGTAGTCCCTCCCTCTTTAATGCATATTCACTGGTCCCCTGAGGTTCCTATCTAATCATCAGAGTTGCTGTTGTCAATTTGATCCCAGATAGATAGTTCTTAAAAGAGCACAATACTCGGGCTGAGCCCAGGTGGCGCAAGTGGTTGAGTGGGGGACTGCGGCCAGCGTGCTTGGCGGTTCAAATCCAGTGGTGGCTCTCAGGAGAAGCGCTGAGTAGCTCTCGCGACCACCAGAGGCAGTGATGCCCCCCCAAAAAACAAACAAAAAACGAGCACAATACTCAAGGCAGACATTTTTTACGAGTTAAGCTAAACTATCATTTGGTTCTACGAAGACATCAGGGGACATTCTTGGTTCAAGGTTTAATGCCTGTCTCAAGGCAATAGTAGGGGCTCAACCAACCTTCATAGTTCCATGAAAATTGGTATCTATAAGAATTTGCGGGCTGAGCCCTGGTGGGTGGCATAGTGGTTGTGCTCGGGACTGCGGCCCACAGGGATAGAGGTTCAATTCCATCTCCACAGGAACAAAGGCTGGGCCTCCTACTCCCACCACCAGAGGGCAATGATGCCCAAAAACAAAAACAAAAACAACAAAAAAAAAATTTGCAATTTTGAAGGAAAAAAAAGAATCTTAAATTTTGTTCTACATTTCTCCCCTTCTGGCTAAAATTCTATGAAATCTCTGATCAAAAGGATCAGTAAGGGTAGGCAAGCTCCATCCGGCTCTGGGATCCTGACTAAGAAGGTTCTACTGGGTTTTCAATGGCTTATTTTTCGGAAGCAACTGCCAGGCCTTACTTCCAAGGGGTTTCTGGGTAGTCTCTGACATGTCAGTTAACATCTGAGTGCATTAAGCACGTTCACCAGGAGAGATTCCAAATAATAGGATAAATTTTCCCAAAGTACAACTCTCTAGATGGTACTAGGCAAGAATGCAACACCAGTCTACAGTCACACAGCACCCACTCCTATCCAAGGTTTGGGTTGTTGACACCCAGATAGTGGCTGGAATTGCAGTCATCCTTTAAAGACCAAGTACTAATGCAATGCCTTTCCTTCAGGCCAGTATTTCCCTGTGAGACACACTCACCCAACTTTTTGCTAGGAATTAGCAGGATATTCTTGAGGCTGGCTCATTGGAGTCACCATCTTTCTTAGGACTGCCCCACCCCCC